>JAAKBH010000808.1:0-77500 GCA_019776075.1 Amaranthus palmeri
ATATATATATAGATAATTATAATGATATATATATATAATATAGATAGTATATATATATATATATATATATATATATATACTGACGTTGCATTGAATTACGAAGAGGCACAGTGGAATTCAAACTGCTATGGCCTGAAACAACCAGCTGTAAAGGGCGGCTTTGGAAGATGGACCATCAAAAATCATCCTCATACTGGCGGTAGAGAAGGCGGCGAGGATGTAGTACTGGACAGAAACCGACGGGAACACTGTGATGAAGAAGGATGGATGGTTGTTAAAAGAAAAAACCAAGCTAAAACAAGTAATTCCACAAACTACTTTACACTTCGTTTTTCTTCACCTGGTTCTAGGCTAGGTCATCGAGGGGAAACCCGCCACCAGTGGTGGCGTGGACCTCGGGAGCCTCCTCGTGCTAGGTTGGGGGAAATTAGCTTGTTTGTGGATGGAATAGCAAGGTCTTTATCACTAAAGAGCTAAGGGAAGCTTTCGAAAAATATGGTGCTGTTTCGGACGTGTATATTGCTGGAAAAAAGAGAAAAAACAGATCAGATGGTTTTGTTTTGGTGAGATTTACTAATAAAGATGAGGCAAATATGGCTATTCGAAGGCTAAATGGGACCTCTCTTAAAGGTTGCAAGCTTGATGTTTCTCTTGCAAAGTATACCAGGAAATCACCTGTTGTTAAAGAAAAGGTGAACATAGCACAAGAAAAAATAACAGTGAATAGGGGGAGAAAATTTGCACTGAGAGACCAGAGGAATTATGCAGACGTTGTAAAAGGAACCAACAGACACACGTCAGGTGCAAAATAAAATTCAGACTGCTTCAAGGTCGAAAATCTACCTTTGGGTATCTCGGAGGATTGGTTCAAAGACTTATTTATGGAAGTAGGGAGGGTGAAATTTGCTTATCTTGTAAAGGAGAACAGTGCAAACAAGAAGTCTGAAGTTGGGTGGGTGAAATTTCATCTTCCAAAAGAAGCTCAAACAGCATTTGACCGCTTCAATGGTTATACGATCAAAAAGAACAGAATAAAACTGTCTTGGGCAACGCCGGAACAGCTGGAAAATGTGATTCCTCCTCCTAGACGAGAGTGTGACTCTCCTCAGGTAAACCTTAAAATCTCTGTGAATCCATTTGTTGCTAGTAGACTAGAACATGCCATTGTGGTTACTGTGGAGAATGTGATTAATGGTAATGATATAACCGATATTATTTTGGCAAATGATTTACCGTTTGTATGTTTGTCTTCATTATCCCCATCGGAATTTATCATTTTTATGGAGAACGAGGAGGATGTGAATAGAGCAATTGATAAAACCTCACCGTTTTGGGATGTGTTCACTGGTGTTCGAAAATGGGAACATGGGTTGCATTTTACGGATAGACTAGCATGGATCGAATGTAACGGTATTCCCCCTAATTACTGGAGTGTGGAGAATATTAGATCGATTGGTGAAAGGTGGGGAAAGGTCTTGAAAGTAGATTATAAGTACCATGGTCTTAATAGTGTTACAGCAGCAAAGATTCTTATTCAGACTCGGGAACGAAGAGTCATTGATGAGAAGTTAAAGGTGACATGTGAAGGTGTGTTACGTTCAATATGGGTGCATGAAATCCAAGTGTGCAGCTGTGAGTATAGAAAACACTCTGATTATGTGGATATTGAAGTAGAATCTGTGCAAAACGATGATGAGCCTGATGATCAGGAAGATATTCCAGTAAGTGGTGTTAGGATGGGGGAAGTTAATTTGGAGCAATTTGAAAACATTGAACTGAATGTGTTGGAATGTGATGACAAGGATTCGAATCCTCAAGTTGCTGATCAGGAGCTAATTCATATTGAAAATACAGCTGCAGACATTACATCTTCAAAGGTGGCAGTAGAGGCTAATCATGTTCAGAGGGATTCGAACACTCAAGCAGCTATTGATATATCCCAACTGTCTGTGCGACATGATCTGAATTTTGGGGCTGATTTCTTTGATCCCATGGAGCATATTGAGCTGCAAGCTGGACACGTTTTCATAAACACACAACCAAGTATTAAACGCAAGCCCCGTGGTAGGCCGAAGAGAAATGCATGCTCACTCACTGAGCCTGTACTTGTTCCATCTACTCCATTGAGAAGCTGTTCAGAGGAAGATGAAACTTGGACAGTAGCAAAGAATATTGGGGTTAAGACAACAAGGGTTGGGACTACTATGGAAGAATTGAGGAAGTCAAGAAGAGTGATGGCAAGGGTGGAAAAGAATGCGGCTTAGTGCTGTGTTTGACATTAGGTGATTCAAAACTGTTGATCATGAATATCTTGTTTTGGAATGTAAGAGGGTTAGGAAGGGGTGAAAGATGTTTCTCAATACGAGAAATGATTCGTAAAAAGAAAGTTGCTTTTGTGGGGCTTGTAGAAACGAAGCATCGTAGATCCTTTGATCGAAGAATAAGAAGAATGTGGGGCAATGATGATTTTGAATGGTGTGAATCGTTGGCTTCGGAGACTTTTAGTGGGGGAATTATTACTATATGGGATCCGAATTTCTTCCGTGTGACGAATAAATTCATTAGTGATAGGTGGATTATTCATGAAGGGTTTTTTGTGAGAAATAATTTTAATTGTTGTGTTGGGTTTATTTATGGACCCAATGATAGGGAAGGAAGGAAGCAAATGTACGATGCATTGAAAATGTTATGCTTAAACACAGGAAAGCCGTGGTTATTGATGGGCGATTTCAATGAAATTCTTTTCCCAAATGAGAGAGTTGGTGTTTATCGTTTTGATGCTAGCATGAAGGAGTTTCAGAATTGGTTTCATGACATGTGTTTTATTGATATCCCTCTCCATGGTATCAAGTTTACTTGGTCAAGAAATAATTCACAAAGTAAACTTGACCGTTGCTTTTGTAATGATGAATGGTTAGTGGAGTTCCCCCGGATGCGGCTTGAAGGCCTTCCAAAAGCATCTTCGGATCATAACCCAATCGTTCTTTCCTTGGAAGATGGTATGAATTGGGGCCCAAAGCCCTTTAGAAGCTACGATTATTGGTTCCTACATCCAAACTTCAAAGAATTCGTGCGAAAAGAATGGAAGGAACTGCCGAATCTTTGTCTCTTCAACAAATTCAAAGCCTTGAAAGATCCTATCAAGAGATGGAGTAAGGAGAAGTTTGGGAAAATGGAGAGTATAATTTCAAATCTTGAAAATGAAATACATAAGTTGCAATTGGTGGGGGAAAGTCGAAACTTGTCATATGAGGAATGTGCTAGATGGCGTGCTTGCCAAAACCATCTACATGCTTGGCTTATTAGGAGAGAAAGATTATGGAGACAAAAGGCGAGAGCTTATGGCTTTAGCCTTAAGGATCAAAACACCAAGTTTTTCCATGCGACAACTATGTTGAGAAGGAAAAGAAATGAGATTTTTCAGTTGGAGTTTGATGGCAATATTGTTAAAGGTGTTGATGAAGTAAAACAGGAAATCTATAGGCATTTTGCAAGCCGGTTCTCCCAAAGAGATCTGCCAGTTCTTGATTTTGATATTGGTGACCATCCGACATTATCTGAGGAGCATGTGAAATTCTTAGAGGCTCGCCCTTCACGTGAGGAGGTAAAACAAGCCGTTTGGGCTTGTGGTATTGATAAGGCTCCGGGGTTTGACGGCTATAACTTCAAGTTCATAAGGGAGATGTGGGATGATATCAAGGAGGAAATCTATGATTTTGTTATTCGCTTCTTGGAAAGTGGGGATGTGGCTAGAGCTATAAATGTCACTTGGGTTAGCTTGATTCCCAAAGTTGGGAACCCGTCGTCAATTGATGATTTTCGACCAATAAGCATGGTGGGAGCAATGTATAAGATCGTCTCCAAGCTGTTGTCCATTAGATTGAAGGAGGTAATGTCTTGGCTTATTGACGAATCTCAATGTGCTTTTGTTAAAGATAGACAGATCCTTGATGGGGTTTTAGTAGCAAATGAAGCACTTGGTTGGCTCAAAAAGAACAAAATATCCGGGGCTTTATTGAAACTTGATTTCCAGAAGGCGTATGACTCAGTGCGTTGGTCCTTCATTCAGATGGTTATGGAGAAGTTTGGGTTTGGTTGCAAATGGGTTAGATGGATAATGCTATGTGTGTCCACGGCTTCAATGTCGATCTTAGTCAATGGTTGCCCACTCAAACCTTTTAAGATGGAGAGAGGTTTAAGGCAAGGTGACCCACTATCTCCTTACCTTTTCATTTTGGTGAGTGAAGCTTTGGTGTGTCTATTGAAGAAAGCGGAGGAGATGAATTATATCAAAGGGCTCGAAATTGGAAAGGAGAAAATTGTGTTGAAGCACCTTCAATTTGCGGACGACACTCTTATCTTTGTGCCGAAAAGTAGGTATGTGATTACGAATTATTTTCGCATACTTGATGTTTTTGCTATTATGTCTGGCCTTAGCTTAAACTATAGTAAGTCGCAAGTTGTCTCTTGGAGTTCTTCGGATCATGATTGGGCTAGGAGTGTTGCTGAGGAAAATTGTTGTATGCATGTGACTTGCCCTATTACTTATTTAGGCTTACCACTGGGTGATAATATGAACCATTGTTCTGCTTGGAAACCAAAACTGTCGAAAATTAAGAGCAAGCTTGAATCTTGGAAATCAAAGACACTATCTAGAGCTGGACGTCTTACCTTAATTAAAAGTGTTTTAAATAGCCTTCCCATTTATTATATGAGCATCTTTAGAATGCCGAAGGCGGTTGCTAATGAGATTATAAAGTTGCAAAGAAAATTCTTTTGGGGAGTGTCAAATGATGATGTCATGGCGCCTCCTTCTGTTGCATGGGAGTCAATTGAGTTGCCAAAGGAGTTAGGGGGTTTAGGGGTTAGTAATATTCTGATAAAGAACCTTCTATTGCTCTTTAAATGGTGGTGGAGATTCTCAGACTGTGATGCGGCTCTTTGGAAGCGCATAATTATGTCCATTTATAGTGTCAAAAGCCAAAAGGCTTCATCTGATTCATTGGGCCACATTCAAAAGGGGCTATGGGCGGCTTTGATGAGTAGGGAACCGGAGGTGTGCAGAGTCCGGGGGATTATTGAGGAGGGTATGATTACTAAGGTGGGTGATGGGAGCTCTACCCTTTTTTGGCATGACAAATGGGTGCCTTCTGGTATTATCAAAGTACTTTTTCTTCGTCTATTCTCCATTTCAGAACAAAAGAATGCTCTTATTAGTCATATGGGAGATTGGCAAAATGAAGCTTGGGTTTGGAAATTTAAATGGAGGAGAAGACTTTTTGATTGGGAGCTAGATGATTTTAATCGTTTGAAAATCCTTGTTGAACAAATTATTCCTAAGAGGGGAAAGGTGGATGGCATTTGTTGGCATGGTGTGGAGTATGATGCTTTCCCTTTAAAGAGTGTTATGAAGTCTATTTATAGTAGTGCCGATCCTATCATACCAAAGGATGTTGCCTCTTCACTTTGGAAGATTAAGGCCCCTCCGAGAGCCATCATTGTACTTTGGTTAGCTTGCCTTGGGAGATTGAAAACGGGAGACTTTCTTGTACAGCGAGGCATCCTTGATATTGCCCATGCCATGTGTCCGATGTGCGAAACAGTTGTGGAATCCAATTCGCATATTCTATTCTCCTGCGAATTTTCTTGGCGGATATGGATGAGCATTCTTGATTGGTGGGGTATCTCGGGTGTTATTCACAACTTGTGTTTGACATCCTTGGCGTCTTGGGCTTCTTTGAAGCCAAACCGTTGTAGCAAAGCTTTTTGGTTCTTAATTTTTGCTTGTACTATTTGGTCACTTTGGTATTACAGGAACCAGATCAAATTTGAAGGAGGCTCCATGGATATCTCAATATTCCTTAATACTCTGAAGACTCGTATTGATACATGGGCGTTGGAGTTGCTTGGCTATAAAGGAGTGGATCCAGCTTCAAGATTTATCGGCTTGCTTTGGTTTGTATTTTTGTTATGGTGTATTTTGGTTATTTTGGTTTTGTCGGTTTGATGTACTGTTGGTGTTTTTTGGTGTTTTGATGGTTGAGCATGTTCAACTGTCAAAGATTAGGTGTTTTGCTTTTTCTTTGATGATGCATAGTCCACCCCTATGCTGTTCTGGGTGGCCTGTTGCTTGGGCCCCTCATCCAATGGCTTTTTCCCCTCGCGGGGTTTTTTATGCCGGCGGTTGTGGGTTTCCCAAGTCTCAGGTGGAGGTATTTTTATTTCAATAATAGATATCCCAAATTCGCAAAATATATATATATATATATATATATATATATATATATATATATATATATATATATATATATATATATATATATATATATATATATATATATATATATATATATATATATATATATATATATATATATATATATATATATATATATATATATATATATAATCGAGTAAAAACGCACTGAGACTTGGAGGCCTTCACCCGCCGGCATAAAAAACCCCGCGAGGGGAAAAAGCCATTGGGCCAAGGACCAAGAAACAGGCCACCCAAAAACAAAGAGCATAGGGGTGGACTATGCTTATGTACACCAAAAACAAAGCTAAACACCTTACACACCATCCTAAAACATCTATGCACCTTACACACCAACAACTTCTACACTATGCCAACAAAACACCAAAACCACCATACGATTACAATGACACACCAATACTAGACTTAAAATATAAAACCACCTATAAGACCGAGCTAGTACATACGATAATCTATATTGTTCATGAATGTAGAACTCGATGCGATGTTCACTCCAAGTATCTCCTTTGCCCATATTCCCACTCTTACCTTCAAAGTGTAGAGGAAATTACCTTCATCACGTTCTCCATTCTCGAAATTTAGTTTATTCCTCTCAAACCAAAGGGACCATATCACACATCCCAAGATGAGGTGCCAAAGTTTACCCCTATGTCGATACGGCACCAAACTTCTCCAAGCTAGTGAAAACTGTGCACAACGATTATGGAGAATGAAACAGCCCAAACCAGCGGAAACAATATAATAATACTGTCCACTAACACAGCGGAAGACTTATAGATGTCTGGACTGAATCTAACCTATGATCCGATGATCATATGAAACTAATATCAGAGTAAACGAAAACTTTTTACATATTTAACTTAAGTTTAATTAATCACAAAATATTTCTGAAAATTTAAAGTCTTAATTTACAATACGAAACTAAGAAATTGTTTAAATAACCAAAAGTTAAAAGGGAGTGGTAAGGAAACATGATGTGCGCGAATTAGAGCACATTTATTACTCTACTTTGGTGTCGTATCTCGGTGTTTTACATTGGTTTTACATGATTTACACTGGATTTTACCTTGTTCTTGTCTCCATGGTGTTTAGAGATCATTTCAGGTGTTTTTGAGGGGTTTCAAGGTAATTCGGATCGAGTTCGAGGCTTAGATATCAAAGTCAAAAAAAAAGGCACGCATTTCGAGGCTCTCACAAGTGTATCGGGTCATCCCCGAAGATATCGCGAAGATCGAAAATCGTTTGATGGTGGTTTGAAGCTCCAAAATGACCAAGTAAGCTAGCTTCGGTCGAATCCTCCATAGGTTCGGTCGAATTGACCTGCTGCTGCCCAAGACCAATTTGTGAGTCCACTGAAAACCCCGAATCCCTATTGCATTCGGTCGAAGCTGCTGGATTCGGTCGAATCCCATTGAAATTCGGTCGAATGGACCTCAAAGCCAAAAACCACCAAATGCTACAGAAAATACCGAATCCGAACACATTCGGTTGAATGTGTCAGATTCGGGCGAATCCAACTTCAGCTTCGGGCGAATCTGGGCTTTCCTGCACGCTGCGTTTTTCTTCGCTAGTTTATAACACGTGTATCTTTTAGGGCTTTTGTCCCCATCTTTTGTAGCCTATATAAAGGCACTCTTAGGAACTAAAACCTCATACCTACTATGAGAGAAACCCTCTCATCTTAGAACATCAAATTTATTGCTTTCTTTCATTCTCTTTTGCCCTAGAATAGTTTTATTGCTTTCATTTACATTCAAGCATTGTATTTTCAATTCCTTTCATTCAAGCACCTTAGTTTATGTAAGTTTATCTTTCTTATTCTCTTTATTGCTTTTGTTTGTCTTTAATTCATGTCATTTAATACATTCTCCTTTCATGTTTTGTTTATTGCTTTAAATCTTGTTCATTTACTTTTCAATCTTGTTTTTGTGGCTCTTAATTGGTAATTAGAATTATTGTTCTATCTTTCATTATTGTTGATTGCCCTAATGTTTACATATATGCTTTCCTTCTTGTTCTTAGTTGTAGTTGCCTTTAATATGCTAGAGTAGATTTCTTAGGGGTTTTGGTTTGGTAAAACCCTAGGTTTGGTGAATGTTGTTCATATGCTAGATTTGGGTTGAGGTTGTTGTGGTTTGTTTGATTGATATTCGATGCATATCTTGTCCTGCCACTCCCTTGTGAGACATAGGGCGATTATGGGTCGTTCGTATTGAATATAAGTCATCAACTTCCCCATGTCATCTATAGTGTCTCGATTGAGCCACGCTCGATCTCCCTTGACTTAGCTTTGTATGAGAACATAGTATCCACCTAGGGTGAATCCTCACCAACCCCGTTTGTTTCCTATTGCTTTTATTAATCTTGTTTATTTGTTATCCCTAGTTTAGCTTAAAACACCCTCCTTTATACACACACCACTTCTGTACACCTACCACTTAATCTTTCTTACCCTTGTTCCTTGTGGTTCGATCCCCAACTTACCTTTATACTAGCTATAGTTGCATTTAGGGTGTTTATAAATGTGTTTGCATAGCCAAGGTCTCTAGCGTTAAACGACGCGTTAGAAATCTGTAATCAAAATAGAATCCTCGTAGCGCACTTAGCAAATAATACATATATACATCATCACTTCCACGACCAAGCTACCCTGAAAAATGGATCTACTCTCGTAAGAGTAGACCCCATCAAAAGCAGTCAATAATAATCAATAATAATAATTATTGAGTAACCCAACAAACGATATAATATTGAAAACCATATGTAAATTCAATTATATGTTCAACTTTGTAACCTCTTTCAAATAAGTTTATTTTAAAACATAAGAAAATATTGTAGAGTACTTTTGTTACAAAATTGAACACGGCTAAGAACTATACAAGTTCAAAGCTAACATTTTGAGGTAATTTCCTCACAAAAGTCGCAAAATTTGCCGAAGTATCAAAACAGTACTTAAAACAGTATTTTAAAACATAATACAAAATCAACACGAAAACAGGGAATATTGAGTGACCGCCAGAAGTAGGCTTGATCTAACATTCTGGTAAACGGGTGATCGTCATCACCTAACAGCTCTTGCAAGAACTGAACGGGATCGGGGGATCAAGGCCGATCCTAAAAGGTACCTGGAATCAAGCTCTAGGGTTTTCACACAGAACCGGATACGAAGTATTCGTTGTCGAATTCCCAAACCGAAAAACATATATAATGACTAATACTTTATACAAAACTTTAAGTAAAACATGCTTTTGTTTTATCTTTAAAAACGATGTTAACATGGTAAATTTCATTCAAACTTACAATTAATAGTTCATTACGTAAACAAAATAATAAATAATTAATTAGAATGCGAAACGACTCAGCCTCAACCATGAAGGAGTTTAACCAATATTTAAACAAATCCCAATATCAAACTTATATCATAATCCAAATAACATCAACTAACCATATAAGAAACCAAAACTCATTAAGACCAATCTATAAAACCTTAATCCAAGAATTCGTTACTAAACTGAAGTAAGCAAACCTATTATAAGTTTAAAAGATCAATCTCAAGTTAATAATAAAGTTTACACACTCACCCAAGCAATATCCAAGCTTAGTGAAATCATTACACTCTTGTAACCATTTGTATGAAGACACATGCTCACTCAAAGGCTTATAAATAAAATTATAATCAATATTGTTCATTAATTCCAATTGAATGATAAACTAGACTTCCATACGGTCGTAACGACTGTAAATATGCCTAAATCCGATTCCGGACGAAGAAGATATCGCGTTTACAAAACAGGGTAGAAAGCTGCCAGCTACTAACTTCAGCAGCATAAGGTGCTCGTTCGAGCACAATCTTCCAGAAGCTACTGTCTACTAATTTAGCTTACTGACCTCAACAATGTAAAGTGCTCGTTCGAGCAATCCATATGCTCGTTCGAGCACAACCTTCTAGACCCTACTGTCTAGTTCTAATCTTCATACTCATTCAAGACAATACTTTACTCGATTCAAGTTTCTTGTAATTGCTTCATAATCTCATGAACTCAATACCCAATCAACACCACCACCACACACACACACACACACAAACATACACAGATATAAAGACACACTTAACCACCCATTAATCTATCCATATAATTCCATCACTAAACAAACTCACAATGCATAGACTTGACTGATGCACACAGAACACCAAGTACATCAATAATTTTACTTAAAACTCAAAATAGAAACATTCAATTTATACTTTAGTTAATAGAATAGTTTGTGGGTTATCTCTTTGATCAATCTTCAATCACCACAACAAAATCAGAAATCCAATCTTCCAAAATAAGCTAACTTTATAAAGACTTCTAATTGCTACTTCTACTACCACACCAAAGAGATTCTAGTAATTACCCTAACAATCAAACACATAAATGTCAATTAAAGGTTTATCTAACCCTTACATCAACATGCACATAGAAGATGAAGAAGTTTAAAACTTACTTTTCTACACAAAAGATAGGGAATATGATGATGAAGATACCATCTACTTGGGTTCTTCTATTCCAACAACATCTAAACAATCCAAGGTGAACTTCAATAAAGATTGTTACTCCATATGAATTGTAGAGATTAAAATTGAACCTCAAGAAGCTTGCTATGAGATAGAGGTTTCCTATAGTAAAAAAATACTACTAAGCTCTTGAGGATTTCTGAAATTATGAGAGAAAGAAGGTGGAATTCAGATTTTTAAGTTTCTTGCTCACATGGGTAAGATGAATTTCAGCATTGTGGCTTTGCTTGTTCACTTAGAGAAGGAAAATTTTTGATTTTGGGTTTACTTATACACTTGGAGAAGGTTGTAATTTATAAATTTGGCTTTAGGAGTGTGGGAAATGAATACACATGTATAAGAAGGAAGAAAGGGGTGGAGTGTTGGGTGAGTATAAGAAGGAAGAAAGGGGTCGCAGTGTGCAACACAGACTGTAAGCCTTTCGACTTCAGCAACTTCTCAATCAAACAATCGGCGCCTCCAACGAAAGTCCCAAATCCACCCATGTTCTTGCCACCCTCCCATTTGGTTGATTGTAGCATCCTTTTGAATCGAGATAAGAAAGAGTCTAGGAAAAGTGATCTTTGAAGGACCCCCTGCACACCAATTATCGTGCCAAAACAATGTCGAGTTACCATCTCCCACTCTCACTTGCATTCCTTCCTCAATAATATTGCGAATCCTAGTAGTATCTCCATCATTAGAGAGCAACTGCGACCACACTCCCCTTTTAACACCCTTGAAAGGATTGTGATGATGCTTTCAAACCTTAAATATTGTGTACTGAGATAAGAATGCGTTTCCACAATGAATTGTCACATTTGAATAAAAGAATTAGGTTCTTGTGCAGTATATTTATCTACCCCTAAGCCACCTAATTAAGCTCTTTGGAAGCTCAATCGATGACCATTTTACTGTAGTGATCGGCTTCAAACCATTTGTAGAGTTACCCTAGAAGAATCTCCTTTGTAGCTTTACAAATTTCTCGGCTACAACTTTCGGCATCGTAAACATGCTCATATAATATATTGGGAGGCTATTCAGAACACTTTTGATCAACGTGAGCCTACCCACTCTCGACATTAGCCTGGCCTTCCATGAAGAAAGTTTCTTTTCAATTTTAGAGATCACCGGTTTGAATATAGCACATTTATTCATATTATCTCCCAAGGGTAGGCCAAGATATGTAACCGGACAACTGGCGTAACAACACCCATTTTCGACTGCAATAGACTTTGCCCAATCATGTACAGCAGCAGACCATGATATGATGTGAGATTTGCTGTAGTTTAGGCGTAACCCTGACATGATTGTGAAGACATCGAGCACCCTAAAATAGTTCGCAACAATCCTGTTGTTCTTAGGCACAAAAATGAGAGTGTCATCCGCAAACTGTAGGTGTTTCAATCTAACATTATTTTTGCCAATGGAGACACCCTCAATGAGTCTTAGCTCCTCAGCCTTCTTCAACAGACACACAAGCGCCTCGCTAACAAGGATAAATAAATAAGGAGATAATGGATCACCTTGACGCAAACCCTTACCCATCTTCACCGGTTTTAAGGGGGACCTGTTTACGAATATCGAGAATGAAGCAGACTCCACCCATGTCATAATCCACCTTATCCACTTTGTGCCAAAACCCATCTTCACCATCACCTGTTTCAGGAACGACCACTTAACTAAGCCATAAGCTTTCTGAAAATCAAGCTTTAGAAGGGCACCCTAAATTTTCTTTTTCTTGAGCCATGAAATAACTTCATTTGCAATGCTGACACCATCTAAGATCTACCTTTCCATAACGAACGCACTCTGTGATTCATCGATAAGCGGGGCAATTACCGCTTTTAGTCTATTTGAGAGTAGCTTTGAGATAATCTTACATAGGGCCCCCACCATGCTAATAGGCCTAAAGTCCTCAATAGAAATAGGATCAGCCAACTTTGGAATTAATGTCACCTAAGTTATGTTGATAGCCCTAGCCATATCCCCATATTCGAACAATCTTAGAACAAAAGAGTATAATTCATCCTTTATCAAGTCCCACATTTCCCTAAAGAATTTGAAGTTAAAACCATCAAAACCCGGAGCTTTATCAATTCCACAATCCCACACTGCTTGTTTGATCTCATCTCTAGAAGGTAAGGCCTCTAAGAGCCTATTTTACTTATCATTAATCATAGGATGATTGCCCAAGTCGAAATCTAAGTCTGGAAAGTTATCCTTGGAGAACCGATTTTCAAAGTACCTTGATATCTCACTTTTGAGCATATGAACACCACTTATGACCCTCCCATCAATGCTTAGCTGAGTGATCTCATTTCTCTTCCTCCTAAGCATAGTAGCAGCATGAAAAAATTTAGTATTATGATCCTTCATACTAAAACCATACGACCTGGCCTTTTGTCTCCACACCCGTTCTCTACGAATTAGCCAAGCATGGAGATGATACTGAGCTGCACGCAATCTAACACTCTCCAAATTATCTAACTGTCTGTTTTCCCCAACCTATTGTAGGTCATGTATTACATTTTCCAGCTCGCTGATTTTGTTATCCATCTTCCCAAATTTCTCCTTACTCCATGTCTTTTGTGTTCCTTTTAGGGCTTTCAGTTTATTAATGAGACACAAATTAGGCAAAGCATTCCACTCCGAATATACAAATTCTTTGAACTGTGGATTTAGAAACCAACATTCCACTCTTTGCAATATGTTTTATTTTATCATTTGATTTGCTTTATGTTATACTCTGTGTTTTAGTTTTTGTTGTTTTCTATGGTTTATATGTTATTTTTAATGTTTTTAATGTTGTTATATGTGTTTGTCATCATTTTCAGATTATATAAGATGGTTGGTACTTGATAACCGATTTCTAACGCGTCGTTTAACGCTAAGAACCTAAGTTAATCAAACACATTTATAAACACCCAAAATAGAACTACAAACACATATAACAAGAACAAGCAAGGAAGGTTGATTAACGAGTGTAGCGGTTGGATGGTTGGGGATCGAACCACAAGGACAAGGGGTGTTAGACTAAAGAGTTGGTGTGTGGAAGGTTGGATGGTTGGTAGGTAGGAGGATGGGTGAACTAAACTAATGACAAGAACAAGCAAGGAAGAAAGCGGACTTAGGCTAGGTCCACCCTAGGTAGGTCTATTGGAGATAAAGATAGGTTAGGTCGAAGGAGATTGAACGAAGGTCGATCGAGACACTCTAGATGGCATGGGGAAGTTGATGACCTATAGTCAATACGAACGACCCATAATCGCCCTATGTCTCGCAAGGGAGTGGCAGGACAAGATATGCAACGAATATCAATCAATCAAACCAACATCATCCTCAAACATCTTCCTAAACATTAAACACAAGACCAAAACCCTAGGATTTCTCTAACCCAAAACCCTAAAATCTACTCTAGCATGTGAAAGGAAGAAACAAGAAGAGAGGAAAGCAATAGATCTATCATAGAAAGCATTAAAGGAGAGAAAGGCATGAAAACATTAAAGGGAAAGCATAAAAGAAAGAAATGAAGAACAACAAAGCATGAATGAAAGAGATGACATGAAAGCATTAAATCTACACTACAAAAGCAATAAATGAAAGCATTAAAGAAAGCAATAAAGATAGAAAAGCATTAAATGAAGAAAACTTACATAAATGAGAGTGCTACAATAAAGAACAAAACATAAATGAAGAACAAAATTAATCTAGGGCAAAAACTAAGAGAAAAGCAATAAAGAATGATGAACAAGAGAGGGAGAGTTACTCCCAATCAAGTCATGGGGAGTATGTTCATAAAAGTGCCTTTTTATAGGCTACAAGAAGTGGGGAAGAAACCCTAAAAAGATCTTACGGAAATAAGCTTTCGAAATAAAACGCAGCGCTGAACTTATGCAGATTCGCCCGAAGGGGGACCTGGATTCGACCGAATCCGTACCATTCGACCGAATGGTGGTCGAATTCGCCCTTTCCAGAATGTTGAGAAAACTTGACCTGGGCAACATAGGAGGATTCGACCGAATGCAAGGTCAATTCGACCGAATCTGGGCATTCGAGCGAATGGTGCTTCAATTCGCTATTTCCAGTGGGTTTTGTTCTTGGTCTTGGGCTGAAGCAGGTCCATTCGACCGAAGGTGAGCCTACTTTCGCCCGAATCTATGTTGAATGACCCAAGGGAGCTTCAAACTATTATCGAACGAACTCCGAACTTTGCGATACTTTTGGGGATGACCCGAAACGCTTGTGGGAGCCTCGAAACGCGTGCCACTTCCTCGGTCTTGACGTCTAAGCCTCAAACTAACCCGAAACACCTCGAAACGAGCTCCGATCTTCTTGATATCTTCGGGGATGACCCGAAACACTTGTGGGAGCCTCGAAACGCGCGTCTTATCTTCGATTTAAGTGCCGAAATCTCGTACGCAACGAAAACACCTCAAAATCTTCCGAAAACACCTAAAAGCACTTAAAAGCACATGGAGACAAGATCGAAGTGAAATCATGCGTAAAGTGTGCAAAAAGCCAATATAAAACGCGAGAATCGACACATAAATGGAGAGATAAATGTGCTCTAAATCGAGCACATCATCGAAACACTCAATATTCTACCGAACCTACTGAGGTTGAGAGTATTAACAAACTTATTGCAAAGAGAAAAGAGGAAAAGCGGAAGGAAAAAAAAAAGCAAAGGTGGATGAAGGGAAGAGCAGTGCTTCAAAAAATACGTCTACAAGTCAGCAACAATTAGCTCATGGTGGACATGAAGGTTTCTTTTATATATTTATTTATTTTAATACTTTTCATGTTATTATTTGTTCATTTATTATTATACTCTAATATATTAATGTATATGTTTTTTAGAATCATTGATGGCAAAAACATTATTATCCAAACGTCATAAATCGATTGATGTTGATACAAGTATTGAAAAGCAATTTCGACAAACTCAATTGTTGCCTATATCTTCTACTCCATCATTAATACGTAGAAAAAGGAATGATGGAAGTAAAGAGAGCAATGGCAAGGTAACTGATCATTCGCTTTGTAATTGTTCTTTGATGCTTTAACTTTTAATCAATAGGTGTGATTTTTCAATAGATGTGGAAGACATTTTGTGAAGAAGCTTGAATCGTTGCATCAATGGAGCATTCAAAGGAAAAGAGAGCACCAAGAAGGAAGAAGACCACTATTTAACAAATAAAACAAGGGCAATTATGTAAATTCACCACTTAACGGTAAATTGAAAAACCAAGGCTGAGCGATAAGATGATCACTGATGATGCAAGGGCAATTCAACACAGTAAACTACATCCACCTAATATCGAGGCAATTGATAATTATGTTGTAATTTGTCCCCCAGACAGTATGGTATCTTCATTAGGTGGCGATGACAACTTGAAAGTGCCTACCAATGACACAAGACAGGATGTTGTTGTCAATTGTAGGGTGCATGATCCAATAGCAGCTGAGCTAAGAATACCACTTATTCATGATGAAGCTAGCATCCCTTTTTGATCAAATGATATCCTTTGAAGCTAGTATGTGTTGTTCTACACCACAACTGAGAGTAGCTGAATCTCCACCTCAAACAGCCCCTTCTAAAAGACCACGAGGCAGGCCCAAAAAGAAATCAACCCAAATCGTGCCATTCCAACCCCCTTCATCAAGCAAGCCATTGGAGGCACAATATACATGGGAGATTGCAAAACATATGGGAATTACTGCACATGAGGAGGAGACTTTTATTTCAAACCTTCGAAAGTCAAGGAGGATCATGAACTTGGAGGACAGTGCACCGTAGGTAGGTAAGCTTGCTATCCCTTGGTGTGATTATTTATGATTATAATATGAATTTTCTATTTTGGAAAGTGAGAGGTGTAGGCAAAGGTGAAAAAACTTCTTTAATAAGAAACCTTGTGGTGAAAAATAAAATATCTTTCATGGGATTAGTTGAAACGAAGCACAAGAAATCTTTGAGGAATAGACTGCGTAGGATGTGGGGAAATGATGAATTTAATTTTTGTGAGGTGTTTGCTAATGAAAACCATGCTGGAGGAATTGTAACCATTTGGGACACAAGCAGCTTTGAGATGAATCAAAAACATACAGGGGATCGTTGGATTTTGCTTGAAGGCACATTGAGGTATAATTTGTTCGAATGTTGTGTGGGGGTCATATATTGTCCTAATGATAGAATGGGACGTGCCCAAGTATTTGAGGAAATTAGGAATGTCGTATTGTCAATCAATAAACCTATATTGCTCTTAGGTGATTTCAATACTATCCTTCATCCGGATGAAAGAGTTGGCTCGTTTAGATGTAAAGCTAGCATGAGAGAATTCGGCGAATGGGTAAATGATTTGGGCCTCATTGATATCCCTCTACAGGGTATCAAATTCACATGGCAAAGAAATCAGTTAAAAAGCAAAAAATAGACAGAAGCTTATGGTGTAATGAATGGTTTAGGATGTTTCCACACTTAACTTTGGTGGGACATAAAAGAATCTTGTCAGACCATAATCCTCTAATCCTCTCTCTCGACTCTGCAACCAACTGGGGGCCGAAACCATTTCGCACCTATGATGCTTGGTTTTTAAATCCGGAGTTCAAGAGATTCGTCAGGAATGAGTGGGTTAACATCCCGAATATGTCCTTGAATAATAAAATGAAAGTTCTCTAGGGACCGATCAGGAATTGGAGCAAGAGGCATTTTGGAGGGTTGGATAATAAAATCGAAGAGCTTGAAGCTATGATACATGATCTTGAGACGATGGGTGATCATAGGGTTCTGAATAACATGGAGGAAGTAAGACTAAAAGCTGCCCAAAATCTCCTCAATTCATACATTATCCGAAGGGAAAGGATTTGGAGACAAAAGGCAAGATCTTATGGTCTCAGCTTGAAAGACCATAATACCAAATTTTTCCATATGTCGACTCTATTTAGGAGGATAAGAAATGAAATCACGAAGATCAAGATAGAAGATAGGGTTGTGCAGGGGGTTAAGAATCTCAAACTGGTGTCCGTGAGTATTTTGTGCAAAGGTTCACTCAAGAGCCTACTCCCAAATTCGATTTTGAGCTTGATGACCACCCAAAAATCTCACAGGAGAACTCATTCTTAGAAGCAATACCCACTAGAGAAGAAATCAAGATTGTAGTATGGGCTTGTGGAGTTGACAAAGCCCCGGGGTTTGACGGGCATAATTTCAAGTTTATTTGGGAGACTTGGGATTTGTTACAGGAGGATATTTATGCTTTTGTCCTGGACTTCTTCAACTCGGGGTATTCAGCGAGGAGTTTTAATGTTACTTGGGTTACTCTTATCCCAAAAAAGGCGATCCCTCAATCAATTGAAGACTAATGACCTATCAGCATGGTGGGAGCCCTATATAAAATCATCCCGAAACTTCTGTCACTCAAACTGAAAGAGGTAATCTCCCCTCTGATCGATGAATCCCAAAGTGCGTTTGTAAAGAATCGACAAATTCTAGATGGTGCTCTTATTGCAAATGAATCTCTGAAATGGCTCAAGAAGAAAAAAAATTTGTGGGGCTTTATTGAAATTAGACTTCCAGAAGGCTTACGATTCGGTCAATTGGGACTTTCTAAGACTGGTCATGGGTAAATTGGGCTTTGGAAGGAGGTGGATTAATTGGATCATGAATTGTGTCTCCACAGCTTCTATGTTTATACTCCTTAATTGCTCCCCTTTAAAGCCATTCAAGATGGAGAAGGGGCTTCGACAAGGTGATCCTTTATCTCCCTATCTATTCATCCTTGTTACTGAAGTACTGGTGGCTTTGCTTAATAAGGCTCAGAGCTTGAACTTGATAGCGCCCCTTGAAATTGGGAAAGATAAGGTATACTTGAAACTCCTCCAATTTGCTGATGATACTCTTATCTTTGTTCCCTATGATTTGATGTGTATTACTAATTACTTTCGTATTTTGGATATTTTTTCTGTGATGTCTAGGTTGAGTTTGAATTACAGCAAATCATGTCTTATTACTTGGAACTCTGCCGACCACATGTGGGCTGAGGATTTAGCTAGCAGGGTTGGGTGCTTACATAGTAAATGCCCTTTTATATATCTTGGTATCCCTCTTGGTGATAATATGAATAGATGCTCAGCATGGAAGCCCATCTTAGAGAAGATTCAGAACAAACTTGCTACGTGGAAGGCTAAAACTCTTTCAAGGGCGGGAAGACTAACCCTCATCAAGAGTGTGCTTAATAGCCTACCTGTGTATTATATGAGCATGTTCAAGATGCCGAAGTCCATTGTTCAGAAAATTGTGTCCCTATAAAGGCGATTTTTGTGGAGTGCTTCGAAAAATAATGGAGCGGCCATTCCTTCAATCAAATGGTCATCAATTGAATTACCAAAAGACCTTGGAGGCTTGGGAGTAAGTAATGTGTTGCTTAAAAACTTGATCCTTCTTTTCAAATGGTGGTGGCGTTTCTCAAAAGCGGATAATTCCCTTTGGAAACGTATACTCTTATCCGTTTATGATATCATTGGGCGTAAGGCCTCTTTGGAGGACTTCAGTAAAATCAACGATGGCATCTGGAACCAATTAGTAAGCGATGATCCAGTCACTTCAAAGGTCCGAAGAATTATTGAAGATGGTATGGTTGTGAATGTGGGGAATGGGAAGTCAACAATGTTGGGCGAATGTGGTGCTCTGAAATTCGTGTTCCCTAGACTTTATGATCTTTCAATGCAAAAGAAACACCTTATTGTACATATGGGCGAATGGCAAGATGGTCTATGGACTTGGGATTTACAATGGCGTAGAAGATTATTTGATCGGGAGATTGAGCAGGTTGGAAGGCTGGAAGATATCCTTAGTGGCAAGACTTTGAGTAGAGACTCTGATGATAGTATTTCATGGTACAATTCTACTACCTTCTCCTACCCTCTAAAGGACATTGTTGCTAAGGTTTTTGCAGGTGCAGAGCCCATTCTAGCAAAGCAAGTTACTGCGAAGATCTGGTGTAATTGCTTCCCACCTAGGGCCCAACTAACCCTTTGGTTAGCCTGTATGGAACGATAGAAAACTGGTGACAGATTGGTTGAATTGGGTATTATTGATATTCAGCAGGCGTTGTGTCCTTTCTGTGGGACTGTGGTGGAATCAATCTCACATCTCTTGTTTTCTTGTAGCTTTTCTTGGCAAGTTTGGATGGCTATGTTAGATTGGTGGGGTGTACATGGAGTTTTACAATCTCGATGTCACGTCCTTATCTTACAATGGTGTGGGCTAGTGCAGAACAGAAGGTGGAAGAAACTGTGGCTATTAATCTTTGGATGCGTCATATGGTCCTTATAGTTCGAAAGAAATGCCTCAAAGTTCGAATCAAAAGCGCCTAATCTTCAGCATTTTATCTATAGCTTGAAGATCAGAATCTGCTCATGGGCTAAAGAGATTTTGGGCGTTTCTATGCACTCATCAAGATTTCATTCATAATATTGAAGCGATCATCTTATAGCCTATGGATCTTTGGTGTGATGGATGTAGGGATAGCATTTACTTTATTTCTCGTTTTCTCTTGGTTGTGTAAGGTGGTACTATCCATAGGTGTGGTGTGTAAGGTGATAGATTTTCTGTTTTTTTTAGTGTTTTTTGGTGTTTTTTTTGGTTAGGGGCATAGTCCACCCCTATGCTGTTTTGGGTGGCCTGATTCTTGGGCCTTTCTCTCCAATGGCTTTTTCCCCTCGCGGGGTTTTTTATGCCGGCGGGGTTTTGGGTTTCCAAGCTTCAATGTTTTTTTTCTTTCACTATTCTATATATAACTTCCTATTTTGCGAAAAAAAAAAAAGGGGGCACAATGGTCGAGGACGCCGGATACTCCCCACCAATGAAGTACTTCCATCCAAATTCTCCATGAGAACCTGCAAGAGATAAGAATATGGGAATTGGATTCTACTGAGGTATCACAAAACGGGCATACACCAAGTCTGGGCTCTATCAATCCACGATCAATAAGAATGTGTCCAGTTTTTAGTTTCTCCAAATTCGCAAGCCAAAGAACTAAGAGGACTCTCGGAGGGGCCTTTATTTTCGAGATAATAGCAGAAATCTCCTTGGAAAGGATGGGAGTTACCGAAGTATGTAAGCTCTCACTGATCTCCTTAATGGGGTAAATATTACTCGAACCTCCCCTCCAACCCACATCATCACTTGTTCCATGTCAAGGGGTAATTTGTGCCATGATGAGGCTAAGTCTTTCAACATCAACCCTTTCCCAATCAAATAGTTGACGTCTCCAGCATAAGTTCCAAGTCCACTCATTATCAAGCCAACTACCCATTTGGCCAATTAGCGCATTCTGCTGTACCGAAATGGAGAATAGTCTAGAAAATAAGGCCTTTAGAGGGCCTTCATGACACCACTTATCATACAAAAATAGAGTCGAGTTCCCCTCACGAATATCAATTTGCATCCCCTCCTCCACTATACTCCTAATTCTTGAGGTATCTACATCATCGCTAAGAAATTGCGCCCACATCCCACTTTTGATGCCTTGGAATGTATGCGAAGATGCTTTCAACCGTTTGATATTGTAGATAGATATGAGGATGCGTTTCCATAGCGAGTTATCACACTTCGAGAATCTCCACCACCATTTGAACAAGAGCATGAGATTCTTATGTCGGATGTTTCCGACTCCAAGTCCACCTAGGGATTTTGGAAGTTCAATCGAGGACCATTTAATATTCGGAACATGCATAGCACCATTTGCATATTCACCCCAAAAGAACCGCCTTTGAAGTTTTACTATCTTTTGAGCAATGGATTTGGGCATTTTGAACATACTCATATAGTAGATATGGAGGCTATTGAGTACACTCTTAATCAATGTAAGCCTTCTAGCTCTTGACAGTAGCCTCACCTTCCACGAAGATGGTTTGTTCTCAATCTTGGAGATCACTGCTTTCCAGGCGGCACAATTGTTCATATTTGCACCCCAAAGGTAGACCAAGGTATGTAATAGGACAAACCGCATGATAACATCCATTTGCACGTGCAATAGACTAAGCCCATTCATGGGCTCCCGAACACCAGGATATAATATGGGATTTAGTATGGTTGAGCTGTAGACCCGACATTTGGGAAAATACATCAAGGATGCGGAAATAGTTCGTAACAACCCTATTATTCATCGGAACAAATATCAATGTGTCGTCTGCAAACTGTAGATGCTTCAACTGAACTTTGTTTGAACCAATAGATACCCCTTCAATGAGCTTCATTTCCTCTGCTTTTCTCAACATACAGACAAGTTCTTCACTAACAAGAATGAATAGATATGGAGATAGTGGATCACCTTGTTGCAGGCCCTTTCCCATTTTCACCGGGCTGGGGGGGAACCATTGAGTAATATCGACTGGGAAGCAGTTGCTATACAAGTCATGATCCACTTGGTCCATTTGCTGCCAAAGCCCATCTTCACCAAAACCTGCTTCAGAAATGCCCAATTAACCGAATCGTACGCCTTTTGGAAGTTCAATTTAAGAAGTGCTCCTGGAATTTTCTTCTTCTTTAACCAGATGATCGCCTCATTTGCCACTAACACACCATCAAGGATTTGTCTGTCTAGGACAAAGGCACTCTGTGATTCATCTATGAGCGGGCCTATAACCCCCTTCAGTCTAAATGCAAGCAACTTGAAACAATCTTACAGAGAGCGCCTACCATGCTAATAAGCCAAAAGTCATCAATGGATATCGGATCACCCACCTTTGGGATAAGAGTCACCCAAGTAGTGTTAATCGCCCTTGCCATATCACCATGTTCTAGGAATTGGAGGACGAAAGCATAAATGTCATGCTTGATCAGATCCCACATTTCCCTGAAAAATTTAAAGTTAAAGCCATCGAAGTCAGGTGCTTTGTCAACCCGACATGCCCACATAGCTTACTTAACCTCCTCCCTCGATGGCAATGCCTCCAGTACTCTATTATGCTCCTCACTAACTACAGGATGTCTACCCAATTCGAAGTCTAAGAGGGGGTGATTATCCTTAGCAAATCGCCTTTCAAAGTACCTGTTGATCTCTCTTTTCAGATTTTCCACACCAGTTATCATGTTCCCATCTATTTCCAACTTTGATATCTCATTTCTTTTACTCCTTAGTACGGTAGACGCATGGAAGAATTTGGTGTTATGATTTTTGCAACTAAAGCCATAAGATCGGGCTTTTTGTCTCCAAATTCTTTCACGTCGAATAAGCCAAGAGTGAAGATGGCTTTGCACTGCTCGCAGTCTACTGGACTCCAGGATATCCAGTTGTCTTTTTTCCCTTGTTAATTGCAACTCATGAATCTCCTTTTCCAGCTTACTGATGTTGCACTCCAATTCCCCAAACTTTTCTTCACTCCAAGTTCTCAACGGTGCCTTCAGAGCTTTCAATTTGTTCCCCAAGTTTAACGGAGGTAAAATATTCCATTCCGATTCAACGAACTCCTTAAAGTGCGGGTTTGAGAACCATACATCATAACATCTAAACGGTTTAGGACCCTAGTTCACATGGCTCTCTAAGGCTAAGAGTATAGGGTTGTGGTCAGAGGTACCCCGAAGGGTTACTCCCCTCAAAAGCCAAAAGTCTCTTCGATTTTCTCAACACCGATATTACCGCACCTTCATTACTGGACTTTACACCGAGGAGTTTTGTGATATTCCATGTTTCGACTGCCTCTTGATGGCTATTTCAAAGAGTGGATGGGATGAGTAGTGGCTCCGGTAAAGAATGCACAATCCTCTTGGGTCTACCTTTCGGCCTTTTTGTGGTACACTGTTCTGCCTCATCTTCAATCTAGGATTAAGTATTTGAAATGACCCAAAAATTAGTCGCTTAATTAATTATAATTAATTAAGTATTTCAGGGATTAGTATTTCTTAAGCGTGATATTTTATTGGGACTTAGTAAAATATTTTAATACATATGGGTATTAGTCGTAATTATTTTGTTGACAAAAAGTAAGTTATACGATGGAAATCGGATATAATTGAAAACAGATAAAAATTTGATACTATCATTTGATAACACACATGGAACGAATAATGTGTCACACAGTGAGGTGTTAAAGGACACTAACCCATATCACTCTTCAGCAAATCAGTAAAAGAAGTCCTACACTATTCCATTATCCAAAAGAAACTCTTATACAAAGTTGTTAAAATCGCGATTCTACTCAGAATCGTTTTGATAGGTAGAATCGAATCGGTAGAATCGAATCGTAGAATCGTACGATTCTACAAATAAACTTAAATATATATAAAATATGTAGTTTCTTATCATTATTGTCAAATTTAAAAGTTTAAATAAATGAATTAAAGTTTCTTTGACTTTATTTCTAAGAACATAATGAAAACATTTTAATAATTAGTTTAAAATCTTCATACCGATTAAGAAATTTGTTCTTTAAAAGTTTTCATGATGGAAAATATGAAATTTATGTGTATATGTGAAAGAGATTAGTAAAAGATGGTACATAAGAAAAATTTAAAATAATTCATATTAATTAGTAGAATCGGATCGTTAAATCGTTAAATCGTAGAATCGTGTTATGATTCTACCTCTAAAAATTTTATTCCAACTAGAATCGTAAGATTCTACAACTTTAAGATTCTAACTGCGATTCAAATCGCTCGCTTGTTTTTGGATCGTAAAATAGTAGAATCGTAAATCAGAATCGCGATTTTAACAACCATGCTCTTATATCAATCCATATCAAAAGAAAAAGAAAGCCATCATTTACCTCATTTTATTCATCAAAAGAAAGACCAAAAACTAGAATCACTTTATACTTTATTATATACTTTGATTCAAATCCAAAGTTTGAGTATTTGTTTGTCAATTGGGTAATTGGTTCATGTATTGAAGTTGTTGGATTCGTTTGGGTTCTTTATGAGTTCTAATTTGTAGTATTTGATTAGGTATCATCAAGTTCCATTCATTACTAAGGTTAGGGTTTATATCAATTCAATTGTAAAATTTGGGTTTATTGAAGAAATGAGAACTAGATTCAACTATCAAGATCAAATTGGGGATTTTATGACTCAAGTAAAGTTCAAGATTGAAAATTGAAAGGTTCCTCAATGGTGATTAAGGTAACCTACAACTATTCTATTTAAGTATAAAATGAATGTTTTAAAGTAGTTTATTATTTGTGGATTCAATTTGTGTCTTTGATTCAAACTTAAGTATCAACTTGAATTTAAGATGAGTGTATGGTTTCAATTAGAAATTGGATTGTTGTTAGTGCTGATTAGTATTGGTTATTTGGTTTCTAGTATAAATTTAGTATTGTGGATATTGAAGATTAAGTTATTCAGCAACTGAGTGTTCTGTTTTGCCCATTTTCGAAGCAGTTATAATTGTTTTTGAGTTCTGATGTCTTCATGAGATTTGTAGATCTTTGAGTTGCAGTCACGTAGGTACTTGAATCGCCCCAATATGAGTTCGTATGAGAGAGTTATGTTCAAAATAGAGAAATACTAACAGGCTGTCATGAGAATCGAGAAACAACATTCTGTTTTGGCATTTTTGGGGCAGTTGTGATTGTTTCTGGGTTTTGATGTCTTCATAAGATATGTAGAGCTCTGTAGACACTTGAATCACCTCTATACGAGTTCGTATGAGGAAGTTATGACAAAAATACTACCAGGTGTTCTGATATGGTACTAATACGAGATTTTTAATGTGGGATTAGATGCTATGAAACAAATTGGGTATTTGAGAACAATTTATGGTTATTATTCTTTCTTTATTGATTGGTATTGTTGAGTTATAATTCTTATTTGATTAATAAGAGTGTTTGGTTCAAGTATAGATTTGAGAACATAAATATCAATCGGGTATTTCATTAGTTGATGTTAATTGGATATAATCTAAGTTGGATTTTGGGATTTAATATTTGTGTAAAATTGGTTAAACTCCATTGATAGTAACTCAACCTTTTACATGTTGAAGGTTGATGATGAATTGATTGGTATTTTAATTAGGAAAATTTGCTCAAAATAATCCCAACTATCACCCGTTGGCCAAAAATAATCCCAACTATAAATTATTTTATAATAATCCCAACTATTTTCATAATTTGTTGAAAACATACCCATCCCTTTTTACCGGCTGGAACAAGTAATTTTTTCACTTATTTTTCTTTTCTTTTTTGCTTAACTGTTCAAAATAACCCTTTACCTTCATCTATTAATCAAAAAAGAAAGAAAAAAGCGGAAACGTTACATGTTATAGCCCGTTAAAAAGGAGGTGGGTATGTTTTCAACAAACTATGTGAATAGTTGAGATTATTAAAAAATAATCGATAGTTGGGATTATTTTTGGCCAACGGGTGATAGTTGGGATTATTTTGAGCAAATTTTCCTTTTAATTATTGAATGATATTCTTAGCGTGGAAAGGTAATCCTACAAACACTATTATCTTTTAAATTTAATTTATTTATTATGAAGTTCAAATTATGTTTTGTATGTTCACAACTTTATAAATATGAGCTTTTAAATATTATACTATGAAAATTGAGTTATGATTATTGATTTTAAAGAAAATCAAGTGATTTATTGATTCGTTTTATATGAAAATATTCGACATTGAAACATGTCCGTTTTTGGGAATTGGCAACGGATATTCATAACCGGATTATTATGAAATCCTATAGCTTGATAATAGGTAATGGTTATTCGGATCGGTCTCGAGCCCCCGGTCCCGTTTCGTTCTTGCAAGAACTGTATTTCGGTGATGACGATCACCCGTATTCTCAGGATTTAGATCAAGCCTACTTCCTGAGGGTCCATATATTCCCACGTTTTAAAGTGCTGTTATATTATTGTTTTTATATGAGTTTTGAGTAAATACGTTTGGTATATACAGTTTTGTTTGTTTCGCAAATGAATTTATATGTTACATTTGTCGTATTTTGACTTTCGCTATTTACTTGTAAAGTAATAGCCGTATTTTGATTTCGCTATTAACTTGTAAAGTTATAGCCGTGTTTTGATTCACTATGAACCTAAGGTTTATAGTCGTATTTATGTTAAAACCAAACGATCTTTTAAAAGAGTTTGAGTTTGATAAATTAATGTTTTATACGGAGTTACTAAATGTGCAAAAGATTAAATTGGAGATGTTGTTAATGACTTGTATATAAATGTAATAGTTTGTTGGATTACTCAACAATTCAATTGTTGACAGTCTTTGATGGCCCCTATCCCTTATGGGGGATAGATCCATTTTCAGGTTAGCTCTACTGTGGAGATGATGCCTGCTTGTGTTATGTATTAAGTGCGAGGCGAGGACTTCTTTTTGAAAATTATAATGTAAATTAGATATTTGTAAATTAAATTGTAATTGTTTTATAATGTTTTGTAAATAGTATTCACTTATTAAGTGTAAAAGGTTTCAAATACTCTGATATTAGTTTGTTATGGCTATCAAGCCACATGTTGGATTCAGCCCAGACTTTTATAATTCTTCCGCTGTGCTTTGTAGACAGTATTATAATATTGTTTACGCCGGTTTGGGCTGTTTCAGTATTGATCCCCCATTTTCACTAATCTATCCATTGTTCTGTATGGATACTGGAAATTCCACATCTGCAATGGAATCGAATATATTCTCTGCACTTTCCGTAGTTGTACAAGCCCACAGTTGCTGGTCCTCCAAGAATAGTTGCTGATTGTTTCCATTCCACACACTGTCAGCTCCATTTTGGCTCTCGACATATTGCTTCTCAATCTCACCACTGTCATACTGATCAATATTTTCCCCTACCTGCATCTCTTTTCTCATGCCCTCAATCCTTCCTTCTTGGGTAAATGATACAGCTACTATGTTGTTAACCACAATAGTACACAACTCAGGACCTAACTCATCCCGTTCACGATGTTCTGAGCTAAGATTGACTCTGTCAAGAGAACCTTCCCCAGCTTCAGTGCTCAAACATATTGGCCTCAGCCTCTGCGTTTCATTTTGATTACTTGCTTTATCTGAGTTTTTGACCCAATTATCTCAGTATCTGCAGCTCCTCTTGACCCATTGTCCAATCTTTTGCATTTATCATCTCATTATCAATTACCCCATTATTTGATAATTTTGGAAACCCAATAGAGCTAGGGCCATATTCACCATTCTCCTTCTCTGTCTGTCTACACTCCATAACTACATTACATTCATTTAGTATGTTTAGGGCCATATTTTCCACTCGATTCCCTTATGAGCTTCATTGTAATTATTTTCAACAGGTCCTTGCCCCCTGATTGTTATATTCTATTGTAGGACCCGCGAAAGTTCCAAACCTATAGGTTCCTTCATTCTGTCATCATTCACGTAAGTTTTATCCCCATTGTTACATACTCCCTGATGATCATCTACCTCACAGTTATTTGGGACCTCCTCAATCGAATTCCCATGTTCTAGTTTGTCCCCCAATTTACCATCAAGCTCAAACATCTCTTTGACCCACACCTCACAAGAGCCAGATTCCCACTGTACCTGCACACTCTCTTCGATTCGTTTATGGGATGCAGTTCGAACCAAAATCCTTGCTGAGGGGAGACTATTAAAACCATGTCTGACATTCTCTATACGTACCGTCCTCCCCCATTTACTACCAATCAACCTGAAATTACCATGGCTCTAGCATTTTGGGTGGATGCCATTAATTTCTAACCACACTAATCTTTCTTTTGAACATTCGTCGTCAGACCATCCGGTAGCTTTTCATCTTCTATAACAATGCCATGTTTTAGTCTACTCATTATAACATTGTTTTCATATAGTTTCAGGGGTACCTGGGCCAGCGTGGTGTTCAGTTGGTGGTTCGACGACGTCGGGACGCTTCTTCTTCCTTCTAGTACCTCAGAGTATTTTCTTTGGACCCTGAGCGCTGGGTATTGAATGTGGGTCTTGTTAATAATCTTCTTTGGGTTGCTAACTGGATGCCCACCTTTGAAGTATTTTGCCATCGACACCTTAAGCTTACCACCATGGATGCATACTCCATCTAAATTTTGGACCGCTGTTATCGCTTCATTTTCTGTGTAGAATCGAACAAACCCAAACCCATCTCTTGTACTGCTCCTCTTCTTCCCCGATATATACACATCTACAACTTAGCCCTCCTGTTCAAACAATTCTCTCAGCTCAGCTAAAGTGACAGGCCTTGTTATTCCATCTACGAAGAGGCTGAAAACACCGTTGGAAGCAGGACCACGTGTGGATGGAGGCGGCTCCCGAGGCCCACGCCACCATTGGTAACGGAAGGGTCCCCGATGACTGGCACTCGCACCCGTACCTGGTCGGTTTTTGTGGCGGTGGGTGTTTGAATTTTGAAAAATCAGCCTGTCTTTTCGTCTTCCTACGTGAATCCATGCTCTAGGACCTTAGAGTCTGGACCTTAACTGCATATATGGACAAAATATATGCACTATCTTGGAATACAACAAGCTGAAAATGGCCCTGAGAAACTTGCTCTAGGAATGGTTTCGAGATTTGAGCAAAAACAGCTAAAACCTCCAAATTTAAGCCTTCTCCCTTTGCTAGCTTCTTAGGTAGAGATACAGAATAGGATGTTATAGATTGAGGCATCTCCACAGCAGCTCTAGTAACCTCTTCAATCTCTAGTAAGCCCAACTAAGCACACCACCAATATACTGTCATCAAATTCAAGTAAACCAGCAGATCAAGGGAGCATTGAGCAACAAAAACGAAGCTGAGCAACAAGAGTGTGCAGCAACAAATATATGAAAGCCATCAACACAACACTACATCACATAAACAGACAGCAGCAACAAATTCAAGAGTGTGCAGCTTCAATATGCAGCAGGTTAGCATCACATCAACACTACATCACATAAACAAATAGCGGCAACCAATTGTGCACATCAACAGACAGCAGCAACCAATTGAATCAACACCACATCAACACTCAAAGTAATGAATCAACACTATATAAGAACCTACAACAATGAGCTATGAAAATTAATTGAAGTCCGTAAATTTGATTTTTTTTATAAAAAAAATTGTTTATATTTGTTGCAAATTGCAATCATTAATAAATGAACAGAAGAACAATTTATAAGTATGAAGAGAAAAACTAACATTGAGAAAGCCAAGTTGTTGTTCAAGATGTTCATTAATAGAATTAAGACTTCTAGCCTCGGCAATGGCGGAGTCCTTACAAAACACAAACCCATTAACATTCTTGTTATGCGTCTTGAAATCATGATCAAAGAAATGACATTCATCGCTCTTAAAATTGTTGTGGTCAGTAGAATTGTTATTATTTTTGAAGGATTTAGTGGAATTAAGGAAATGGGTTCGGGAAATAGAATGAATTGCATCACTCAATTTGTCATGTAAATCAGAAATCTTGTCTGAAACAGCATCACTCCATTTAAACATCCCATTTCCCTTATGTAGGAAAACCAGAAGCACCAACAGGAAAAGACACATCTAGCAACTAAAAGATCCGGGTTTTGTGCCATCATTCTGTACAAAATCATACCCAAAACTCTATTCCTAGTAAGTACTAAGAGTATACTACAAATGCACTAAATCCACAAAAATAAAACATCCCATAGATTATAAAATCATAAATTACAATTAGTCCACAAGCCCAAATCAGCTAAAAATCACTATAGACTATCCAAAAAATCAACAAGATAATGATAAAAAAAATAATAATAACTATAACTCAAAAAATAAACAACCAAATAGATTGCAAATTGCAGATCCAGAATACAAATCTAGGGTAAGGGGAAAAATACAGAACCAAAAACAAGCAAAATAAAGGAAAACAAATACAAAAAGAAATACCCACATTATCATTTGAATCAAAAAACAAGAGATCAAAAAAAACCCAGAAGAAATTTCACATTACAGTACATATAAAGATATAAAAAGATAAAAACTTTATGGAAAATTAGAAGGGGAAGAGTTATACCTAGAAATGATTAAGTCTATACTTTTCCAAAACCACAAATGGATGCCAAATGTTCCGCCATTGTTGAGAGATTCAAACTTCTTTCGATCTCTTCACTAGATTTTGATGTTAGGGTTTCTAATTGTAATTTCTTCTCTCTAATGGCAAATTGGCAACGGTGCAGATTTCGAAGGGGGATAAATCATTTGAGGAGGACTAAAGGATAAAGATTTCGAATGGCAATTTGAGGAGGACGAAGAACAACATATTTATGGGAAGCAGAATTGGAAGTATTATTAGGAATTAAAGAAAAGGAAGAGAAAACCCTAATATTAAAGATGTGTTATTGGCTACGGTCACCAAGAAAACCGCAGCCTTTGACCTAGCATATTTTGATATGATTTTTTGAAACTCTTATTGGTTGCGGTCAAAGATAAAAACCGCAGCCTTTGTTCAATTTTTTTCCCTAATTTTTATTGCTCATATTAGTTGCGTATACCTACAAACCGCAGCCAATGAGCCGCAGCCAATACGTTTTTTTCCATTAGTGCTGGTTTCCACCTTGCCTCTTGGGACAATAGTTTGCCTTATGTCCAGCTTCGCCACACGCATAACATTTAATTGGTTCGCCTTGACACGTATAGCCCGAATGACTCTTCTCACATTTCTTGCAAACCCAAGCCCTGTGGTTACCATTCCGTTGTTGGTTTTCATTCTGCCTAGGGTTTTGGTAGTTCCTATTGTGATGTCCTCCTCCGTGGTGATTGTTCCTACCATTACCCCCATTGTTCCCAAAACGAGGTCTTTTATCATTGCTTTGACTATTCGCATTACCTTGGTCTTTCCTCTTGTTCCTTCCTAAAACATCTTCTTCTCTTTGTAAGATCCTCTCCATATTACAAGCCTTAGAATAAGCCTCTGCAAGGGTAGATGAGGTACTTCCTCCTAGCTTAGTTTGTATTCTGAAAGCTAATCCATCCTCAAACTTTTGTGCCTTAGAAATTTCATCAAGGACCATGTTAGGGCAAAACTTAGCATACTCGTTAAACTTTTGGGCATATTACTTGAAACTCATAAACTTCCCTTGGTACAACCTATTGAATTCACTGCACTTTTGTCTCCTAATACGATCAAGAAAGAATCGACCTCTAATAGCAACCTTAAAAGAATTCCAGTCAAAGTTTGGTTGGTCACTAATGGTTTGTCCTTCAGTTTCCCACCATGTGTCAGCATCTTCTCGTAGGTAAATTGTGGCTTGGTCAACCTTTTGGGTCTCAGGTGTCCCATTTGCAGTAAAGATTTTCTCCATGTCGCGTAGCCAATTCTCTAGCAGCATGGGGTCCTCTTTCCCAGCAAAGATAGGGGATTTTAGGGCAGCAATCTTCTTAGCCATGACCGCCTGAGGGTCATGATGCCCATTGTTCCCATTGTTATTTTGGTTTTGTACTAACAGTCCTATGTTCTGTGATAACTATTCAAGCGCCCTCACTCGAGCTGCTAGTTGTTCTGGTGTTTCAGCCATGTTACTCGATTGTTGACATCTACGAGATAGGGCGTAAACGTTCGCGTATTGCATAAGCTACCTATATAAGAAAGCTAAGGTTTTACTACTAACGTTTTCATCAGGTTCATACGCACTTATTCGTAATATTCAAAATTGAAAGAAAGGACAAAGGAAACAAGTTGCACATGCAAACATAAACTCATGGAGATATGCGTAAATAGAATACTCAAAATAACAATCCAATCATAACAACTAAAACCAACATTGTTCAAAAGTAAAATAAAAGACAACAACTAAGGAATGAAAAACTAACGAACTTCAACCTATCCTACTTTTCTAGAAAACGAGTAATCATCAAAATCACTCTCGAATTGGTTCTTCCTCAAAATCCTCCTCTGGGTCCTCTTATGTGTCATCCTCATAGTCTCGTTTAGGTTCATAATTCTCTTCATCTTCAGATTGAATCAGAATGGGTATGGTGTAGGTGTTATCATCTTCCCCGTCACTCTCGTCCTCGTAGCCATAAGAATTCCTTGGTACATTATAGAGCCACTTTGCTTTAGCATCGTTCATTCTCCCTTCTAGATACTCCAAAGTAAGGAACCGTTCTCCATCTTCATCCGTGTACCTTGCCCAATTGGGTCTCCCATTTTTAACTATATCATTGTATTCTTTCTTAAGCTCGGCATAAGGACCTACATCACTTAAGGTTTAAATAAAGACATCTGTCTGCTTAGGTGGTGTGTTATAATCCGAGTTGCCATAATACTTATTTAGGTGACAGCTAGGGGTGTTCAATGGACCGGATAAGGGCCGGGCCGGGCTTAAGTAAATATGGGTCTTGCCAGATAAGGGCCCTTTAAAATTAATATGGGCTTTAAATGGGCCGGGCTTTGAAAGCCCGGTCTGGCCCAATCCGGCCCATTTTTACTACTAAAAATATTTTGAATCCCTATTTTTCTATTTATAACAATTAAATTATCACTTATAAAAAAAAATTAATAAAATATTAATAATTCCATTGACATTGACATTTATAATATTTAAATTATATATTAATTATGTTATTTACAAAGGCCCGTTTTCGGCCCTTATTGAGCCCTTTTATAGTCCGCTTCATTTTACATAAATTAAAGCCCGTTTCCGGCCCAGCCCATTTTCGACCCGGCCCTTACAAAGCCCTTCTAAAAAAGGGCCGGATAAGGGCTCAAAATGGGGGTCCGACCCATTGAACACCCCTAGTGACAGCTTTCCATGCTCACACGGAGACGATGTATGTATGAAGGAATGGGTTCTCCTGCTTTCATAGAAAAATAGTACGGCGCATCACGAAAGTTCCTAACACTCTTCCTAGCAGTGCGACGGAAACAAGGCATCTAAAAATAACAAAAGACAACGAAAACGAAAATACAATTAAGAGAAATACATACTACTACCAAGTACTTGAAAGTACTTCAAAACAATAAGCCCACTTGTCCCCACTCTCATAATTTATTTATTTAACTTAAATTATTCAAGATAATTATACTTTATTCCATTTAACCTATTAAAATTTAAACTTTTATACTTTAAATCCTAAACAACTCTAAGCTTTGACCAAAAAGAACCTAAGCTAGTGATACCACTTTATAACACCCCCATAACTATGCCAAATTTTAAATTCACTTTTAAAGTAAAACCCGAGTCAAAACCTACTCATGGGAGGGTCACCGCCACATCTATTTCTAAGAAAATAAATGTAAGGCTTAACGACTACGAAAATAACTTAATAAAACTTAAATCCGACAAAAAGGGTCTTACAACTTAAGAAAAGACTTAAACGCATCAATCTGTCTCCATATAAAGCTTAAACAACTGAAAATATAACAAACTGACATATGACTCTAATAATAGTTATAAGGGATATTCTACATGGTAAGCACCAGGTTAAGGGAAACGCCTGTAATAACTAATCTTGTTTTCGTTTCTACATGGTAGGCACCAACTGTTTCAAAACTATCTGCCGTAACTATATTGGCTAAAAAACGTTAAGTGGCAGTTAAATCTAGAAATTACAATTTTTCCCTCTTTATAGTCTTCATCTTCCTCATCCTAATCTTCATCTTCTCCAATCACAACAATGGCTAAATTTTTGAGAGGTCTCCCAATCTAGTCTATTCGAACCAATACCTCTTATCCCTTGACATATTTCAACTTCACAGATTTACTATAATATAGATTGCTAATTTACTATAATGAACTTCATCTTCTCCACCTCTTATCCCGAATCCCAAACTAATATTTCAACTAAACAAACTCCCGACCCCCAAAACACAATTAAATTCATAAATTTCAACCTCTTATCCCTTGACATATTTCTACTTCACAAATTTCTTAAAAGCAGGAAGCTTTCTTGAATTGGATTTGGCAATCAATGGGGTAGCAACAATAGGATTTGGTTCACTCATATTTTCCTCAACAAAAGATCACTAATAATAATAATTGGTCACCTAAATAACAAAAATTTCAGAGTCGAAATAAAGTGGGTAATACCCAAACCTACTAATTAATCATAATATCACATAAAGATCCAATCTTTACATAAAAAACCCACCTCAATTCTCAAAAATTGGGTCCTAGCTAAAACAGAAGCATTAATACAGAGTATTCGTTTACATAATTGAAAAGATGGGTAGTGATTGAATTGAAGTGAGGAAATAGAACAAGGGATAAGAATTGTTGTGATTGGGATGAAAGATGATGGTTTTAGATTGGTTCGAATAGAGGAGATAAGAGACTTCTCAAAAATTTAGCCATTGTTGTGATTGGAGAAGATGAAGATTAGGATGAGAAAGATGAAGACTATAAAGAGGGCAAAATTATAATTTCCGAATTTAACGGCAACTTAACGTTTTTTAGCTAATATAGTTACGGAAGATAGTTTTGAAACAGTTGGTGCCTACCATGTAGAAACGAAAATAAGATTAGCTATTACAGACGTTTCCCTTAACCTGGTGCTTACCATGTAGAATTTCCCTAGTTATAACTCTAGGTGATCCTCACTCCACAATCCCCATATGATCAACCACCTACAAATATAAGAATACAAGAAAACAAGGGAAAACTCCCAAAATCAGATAAACTGAGTAATTCCAACTCCATCCCATAAAACAGTTAAGTTAGAAAATAATTTAGTAAAACAAAATATAATTGAATTGAAAATAATTTTGGAAAGTAACATATAGAATGTTAAACTTCAATTTGTATAAACAATATGAATTCACATAAACCAATTAATTTGATATTTAATGATGACAACACATATATCCAATTTTAATTTAAGGGAACGAGAACGCCAGTAAGCCGAGGGCCGAGGCTTTACCCCTATACCTACTTCAACAAGAGGTCGTCACCCCAAATAATTCATCAAGGCTAGCAGAGTAGTCTCAGGTAACCCTAGTGTGCACACCCCTTTCTACTTGGATCACAACAAATAGAAGGACACTACAAAAAAAAGCTCTAGTTCTGACATAAAATTTGCGACACCGACTTAAAATGTCGCTAGTCTAAAAAGTATCAATGACATTTATAAGTGTTGCTATTTCAAATTGTGACATTTATAATTGTCATCGTATCAAATTACGACATTTATAAGTGTCGTATATCAAAATGTGACACTTATAAGCATCACAATCTCAAAAAAAAAATAAAATTAAAAAGGAATGATTTAAAAGGTACGAACTTTGCCTCATTTGCTGGGAAAGGTTCGAACTTTCATTATTCCAGGAAAGGTTCCAACTTTGACTTCCATCTTCAATGAAAGGTGTTCAGGTAAACCTTCACCTACTGTAACCGGTTATCTTGTTTATGAGCTTCTTTTATAAGCTTGCCAATGTCGAACTTAAGCAGTACCAAACACTCATCCATGGCTTCTTCTTCTTCAACCTTGAGAAGCGCATATCCCCACTCCATATACTGTGAGCATGGTATCAAGGCTAAAATTCGTACTGTGCGGAAGGGTCCTAACTTGGGACAAAGGTTTTTTGGATGCCCTAATTGGCCTGTAAGTATCTGAAATTTTTTTTTTTAGGGTTTCTCAATTTCTGTTTGTAAATGTGGGATTTGTTGGTTCTTGTAGAATGATGATTGTGGGTTTTTCAAATGGGAAAAGGAGTTAAGCTATGCACAAGAAGTTGATGCAGAAAGACAACAAATCTTGAAGGAATTGGATAAAGCCCTAATGAAGAAGCAACAGTACAAGTGTGAAATTAACAATCTGAAGTTGGAATTGAAGAAAGGAGCAGTTAGGGAGAAGAACTTATTTGTAGTTTTGTGTATTTCATGGGCTGTGTTTGTGTTGTACAATGCCCTTTCTAAGAACTAAAAGTTCATGTCTTTGTGTAAGAACTAAATTAAGTAATCAATGAAAAATATGTTTAATGAAAATTGCTTCTTGTCATTGCTAATTCATTCTAAAGATTGTTCATACATCAAAATTACTGCCCCCATCAAAGTACATATTGTTGGTGTAAATGCATACCCAAAAAATTACACCATTGTTCATACATGAAAAATACATATATAACTACTACCATAACATGCTAACATACTAACATAAAAGGAAAATACTTAAAATACTTGCTAAGTTCCTGATGCTTGTGTTGGCTGTGATGACTGAGTGGCATCCTTTGCTTTCCTTGGCCTTCCTCTCCTTGCTGCTCCTCCTCTTGCACCAACTCCACTTCTTATGCTCCTTCCTCCCCTTCCAGTTTTTGTAGGCTGAGCTGATGGTGTAGACAAAGTGTGGGTTGAACCTTGGCATTCTGTTTCAGTGTGCTGCTGTGGCACCTCATTTAGGTTCAACCCTCCTGCTGCAGCTGATGATCCTTTGTGTGGGCATGACCTCCTGTTGTGCCCCTTTTGATTGCATATTCCACAGGTCATCTCAGCTCCATGCCTACTCAACTTGCCTGGCTTTTTGGGACTCTCATGTGGATCCCTTCTACGCTTTGTCCTTGGTCTCCCAGGACCAACCTTAATGCATGGAGGAGTTAAGGAGCTACTGTAATCCTTAGGCCAGAACCTAGGGCCTTCAATTGGAGGAATGGAGAAGGAGTAAGCCTTTAAATACCTTTCCTTTGTGTACATAGGATCAATGTAATCCTCAACAGTAAGGTGAAGAAAGGAAATGCAAGCTACTGCATGCCTGCAAGGAATACCAGTCAAATCCCATTTTCTACAAGAACATGTTCTGTGCTCTAAATCTACTGACAACACATCCCCCATTGCATCAGTGCATTGGAATATGGTGGATGTAGATGGAATTGCATCACAGGACCTAGCATGCTCCTTCTCCTTCTCAAGCCTTGTGTTCATCAGAAATTATCACCACGTCTTCTCCATCACCTAATTCCAAATACTCTGACAAATTTGCAAGAAACCAACCCCAGCTTTCATTGTTCTCACCTTCAACAACAGCCCAAGAGATTGGGAACATCTGGTCATTGTTGTCTCTACCAATAGCCACTAACAATTGACCTCCCAAGAATGTTTTAAGAAAACAAGCATCAATACATATTACTTTTCTACAGCCTTCAATCCAACCCTTCTTCAAGCCCTCAAAACACACCAGCAACCTCTTAAAAACCTGCCCCTCTGAAGCTTCCTCATCTGTGACTAGCTTAATCAAACTTTCAGGGCATGTTTGTTGCAAAACATGCACATATATTCCCAACTTCTTGTAATGCTCTTCCATACTTCCATGAAGAAGCCTATGAGCATTGTACTTCACCTTGTAAGCAAAATCCCTCTTCACTATTACCCCAAATGCCCTCTTCACTGTGTCCATAATCTCCCTTGCTGGCCAATGTGGCCTAGTCTTAAACACATCCAACAACTGATGTGCCACCCACATTGACTTCATTTGTTTATTTTTCTCCATGTTCCTACAGCAACTATGTTCACTATTGACTGACTTCACAACAAAAGTGGCTCTCCTACTATCCCAACTAGCATAAACATAAAATGGACAAGAAGCAACACAACCAACAACTGTTCTCTGACAGTGATTTTTGTTTGATGACCTAATCCCTACATTTCTCCCCTGGTAAATGGCATACTTAGCTAAAGCCTGCCTAAAAAAAGACTTACTAGTCCTTTGCCCTACTTCCCATTGAAAGGTTTTAAAATCTGTGTCCTCACTCACAACAGTAGCCCTCCTCTTCTTTCTTAATTCTGCTGCCTCATCACCAGAAGAGTTAGGAACATCTTGCTCTTCCTCACTGTTTTCATACTCTGACAAATTCTCTTGCTCAGCTCCTTCACCTTCATCACAACTTTTTGAAGTACTACCTACACAACCCTTAATAACATTCTCTTGAACTTGTTTAGTGGTCTCAGCCAATCTAATACAAGCACTCTTGACTCTTTCCCTAGCTTGGACAAACTCCTCATCACTTGAATCTTCAACAGCATCATCATCATTCAGAAACTCATTCTCATGCAACAAAGTGTCAATTTCTGCCCCCACACCCTCCTCAGGTAGCTCCTCTTCCTCTTCACTACTACTCTCATCTAACCCTACAGAAGAACAAGGGTCTTTTCCTTTATTCTTTCCTAGATCTATTGGATCTACTGTGGGTTCATTAATAGTGGAGGATGGAGGCTTATCAACAGGTAGGTTAGAAGATGGTTGTTCAATTGGGTCATTTATTAGCCAAGAATCAATGGTAGTGTCCACATGGAAAGACAAATTAGGGCTTGTGGCACTTGGCTTTTTACTACCTATACCACTTTGTGGTCCCCTTCTAACAGTCAACTTCTTGGGCATTGGTTTGACCCCAAGTGAAGAAGTCTCACTTTCATTATGTGACACTGGGGTATGGACAAAAGGGAATCCTACAATGGAATGTGGGGAAACAGGTATTTTTGCCATCACATACAACTCTACAAACTTATTCAAAATAGCCAGTTGGGAAACCTGAAAAGCATCCTCCTCAGCAACTACTTTCCTTAAACCATCCTTTAATGGCATTCTAGGAACAGCATAAAACAACCCTTCAATCAATTTACTGTTTATGCACATTTCACCCAAACTAAACAGATATTTTAAACAACAATCAACTGGGTTAACCTCAAATGTTCTACCCATACCCCCATTATATGTAACATCACCATTTTCTTCAACAAACTTCCCACCAAACCAGAAACAAAATGTAAATTTTCTATCCATTTATACAAACAATGAAATTACAGAACTTTTCACATAACACGCAACAATTACACCAATTTAGGAAAGAAATTGAAGCCAAAAAAAGCGAGACAAGATGACTTACCAACTTCCCCAAACTTGAATGCAAATCAGAGAGAAATGAAAGTGAAAGGTTGAGTGCAATCTTTAGAAAGATTTGCTCAGATTATAAAGAGAAGGGAGAGGAAGGGGTAGGGGAGTAGCATGCACAGAGAAGTTAATGTTGATGATGATGGCTGTGCAATCAGGGAGAAAGAGGGAGGAGGATACAGGTGGGAATTAATGGCAATGGAGGTTTAAAAGAGTGGTTTTCAAATTTAACCGGTAACCAGTAAAGGGAACCTTTCATTGAAGATCGACGTCAAAGTTGGAACCTTTCCTGGAATAATGAAAGTTCGAACCTTTCCCAGCAAATGAGGCAAAGTTCATACCTTTTAAATCAAATTTTCCAATTAAAAATTATACTTTTAAAAAGATTGGGTTATGCGACGGGATATACTTTTGGTCTTTTAATCTTCCTTCTAATTCCAATTATGCTTTTAAAAAAATTACAATTACGGTATTCTTGAAACATGACTCATCTTTCTTGAAAGATCAATTTGTGCTTCTTCCTTCTAATTCCAATTCCTCCTAATTCCAATTTCATCTTTCTTGAAAGATCAATTTGTGCTTCTTCCTTCGAAACCTTCTTCCCTATTTCACTAATCATATTCTTCCCTCTATTCCTCCTACATCAATTCTAATTATTGTTCTTACATTTGTGGGATTGGTATTCTTGAAAGATTAGTTTCTTCTTCATTTATCCATTATTTTGATTGAACAATTGCAGTTTTTAGAGAATATATTTAGGGTTTTATTGGGTTTATTCAATTGAACATGCCCATTTAATTAGAGGAATTATTGAACATCAAAGAACCGTCGGCCATTGTAATATCCGAGATATTTAAGAAAAAAAATTAATAATAGAAATAAAATAGAAAAATAAATAATTTATAACTTGAAATAAAAATAAAATAAATTTAAGAAACATTGTTAAAAAAAAAAACAGAAGTCTCACGTTTAACAAAAAAATTAAATACAAATATAATAAGATAAGATAAATGAAACCCAAAAATTTAAGAGAAGTTTTAAAAAAATATATATAAAATTTGAACTAACAAAAATGTTTACACGGTTATCTTTGTTAAAAAAAATTGAATTAACAATCAAATTTTACACGGTTACTTAAAAACAAAATATTTAACTTCCTTCCCATTCCTAAAATAACTCCCCATTAAACTTCATCATCTTTACAAAATATTTAACTTCCTTCTCATTCCTAAAATAACTCCCCATTAAACTTCATCATCTTTCCCACTTTTTCCCTAATTATATTAACCTATCTCATTCTTTTACTGATAAATTAAATTGTTTCTCATATTTATTCACCAAATCAGTTTTCTCTCTTCTTCTTCTAATTCTCTTGACTACCCATTTTTCTTTCTTTACATCTATTATCAATTTCTTTTCTCTTTTATGATATTTTCAATCTTTAGATATCCTATATACAAATCTAAACAACAACTATAATTTAAATGTCAAGTTCTTAAAGGAAGTTTGATAGGAGCATAAATTTACGTTTTAAGGTTCTTTTCACAAGGTAATTTCCGATGTCCATCTACTTAGGATTATCCCATTAGTATTATGTGCTATGTGATATTAAAGTGTTTAAATGGGATGTTTGGTTTTTTATATGATATTATTTTTGTGTAACATTATGTTTTACCATTTAATTCTCAATTTATCTTGAATACTCCCTCCTATTCACCAAGATTGTCCCATTTCTATTTTGGGTCAAGTCACCAAAAATGTTCCATTTCCTTTTTTGGCATGTAAGTTTTACCCTTATACCCTTATTTACTTTACCTATTTACTTTTTAACCTTAGTAAATCTATCTAATTTTTTCCCAAACATTTAATTAATCTAACTTAATTATACCCTACCCCATTCCAATCCCACTTTATCTAAACTTACCCATTTTCAGTCCCATTCCAATTATACTTCATCCTCTCATCTTCATCTCATCCCCTAACCCATTCCAATCTCATAAACCCATTCCAGAAACTTCATCCTCTCATCTTCATCTCCCTTAAAAAATCTCATCTTCATCTCCATTATACTTACCCATTCCAATCCCATTTCCAGAAACCCATTCCAATCTCATAAACCCATTCCAGAAACTTCACCATTCATCTTCATCTTCTCTCTTCTCTCTCAAGAACACTCTCCCTCAAGAACAGTCAAGCATCTTCAAACCCAAAAAATGGCGTTTTTTTTGTGGAAAATGGCGTCCCTCAAAAACACACATTCATCCTCTCCCTCAAGATCTGGCGTTGAAAAATGGCGTATTTTTTTCTAGATCTGGGTAATTTTTTTCTGGGTTTGATTTTGTATTTTTTTTCAATTTGTGTAAAGTAGATGGGTAATTTTTGATTGGGTTTGATTTTGTATTTAGATGGGTAATTTTTGATCTGGGTTTGATTTTGTATTTAGATGAGTTTGATTTTTGAAGATCTGTAGAAGATGATTTTTGTTCATTATGTTCGTTCTGGGTTCATTTTGTTGGTATTTTTCTAATTTTGTGGAAAATTGTAGATTATTGTAGATTATTGAAGATGTATTTTTCTGGGTTCATTTTTGAAGATCTGTGGAAAATTGTAGATTATTTTTCTGGGTTCATTTTGTTTTTTTTTTTTGGTTTGATTTTTCTAATTTTGTGGAAATTTGTACATTATTGAAGATGAAAAATTACTGTTTGTTCGATCTGGTTTGATAATAGTGGAAAATTGTTCGATCTGCTTTTAAGATCTGGAAAATTTTGATTTTTGGGGTTATTTGAAGGTTTGATGTTTGTGGAAAATTGTGGAAAATTGTAGATCTGGAAAATTGTAAACTAGTAATTTTATTTTTTTTGGTTTGATTTTTCTGGAAAATTAGTTGAATAATTTTTGGTTTGATTTTTTTGGTTTGATTTTTGGTTTGATTTTTCTGGAAAATTATCAAATTAAAGTTTTCATAAAAAAACCCACAAAATTGGTTGAATAATTAATTTTTAATCTCTACAATTAAAAACCACTAATAACACTCTCTCTCCTACCCCAAAAGTCCCATTTAAATTTTCTTAAAATCCGTGAAAAGTCAAATGCGACATTCTTTTTGACTAGGAGGGAGTATTATTTTTGTCAAACCTTGAGTTTAAAAATTATTTATTTTAATAAAACTTGTATTATTATTTTAATAACCAAGTTTGATATGGTTTTAAATTTGAAAGAAAAATATTTATCTTATTATTTTATGAAAGTTATATTATTATTTTAATTATGGATTTAAAAGACGATTTGGGTCGAAAAAGAAATATTTATGATTCTAATTGTTGTTATCACCAAATTGATGCTAAGAAGGTGATATGAGATTTCAGTTGGATATTCCTGAAATATATTTATTGAGAAAATTTACAATCATTTTACATAAAATGTATAATGTAATGTTTGACTATATGTTTATGTGCTCGCGAACAATTATTAAAATATATTAAATCACGTAAAGTGTAACGATGGGAATGAAACTCTTATATTTGTTGTGATCCAAGTATAAGAGTGATGAACAGGTTGCCCTGTTTGGTTAGTATAGCTGCCGACAGGTTATTATTATTATTATTATTATTATTTTTGATGCTCGATACGATTTTTGGTCTTCCTTCTATTTGTTGTGATCCAAGTAGAAGGGGTGTGCACATTAGGGTTACCTGAGACTACTCTGCTTGCCTTGATGAATTATTTTGGGGTGACGACCTCTTGATGAAGTAGGTATAGGGGTAAAGCCTCGGCCTACTGGCGTTCTCGTTCCCTCAAATTAAAATTGGATATATGTGTGGTCATCATTAAATATCAAATTAATTAATTCGCTTATGTTTTATTTTATTTTATACTCATAAATTTTGATATTTAACTCAGCTTGATAATATTTTATTTTCTACTATTATTTCAACTCAAGTATGTTTTGTTTTCTTAAATTATTTTCAAGCTAAACTGTTTTACGGGATGGAGTTGGAATTACTCAGTTTATCTGATTTTGGGAGTTTTTCCTTGTTTTCTTGTATTCTTATTTTTGCAGCTTATCGATCGCGTGGGGATCGTAGAGTGAGGTTCACCTAGGCAATTAGTTTTATTAGTAATCACGTTTCAATTAAAATTTCATTCCAGTTGTAAAAATTGTGTAGATCTTAAATTGTATAGGATTATTTTATATAGTTGTTAGCCTTACATTTATTCCTTATTAGGGATAGATGTGGCGGTAACGCTCCCTTGAGTAAGTTTTAGCTTATGTTTTCTGTAAAAGTGTTTTTAAAATTTGGACCTAGTTATGGGGGTGTTACAAAGTGGTATCAAGAGCTTTGGTTTAAGATCATCTGGGCAATATTCAGTTAAAATTGGTTAAATTTAATAGATTAAGTAGGAGAAAATTAAATTGAACTTAAGGTAAATGAATTAATTAAATAATTTTAATATAGTAAGTTTTGAGCGTGGGATACGATGGGATACATATTTGAAGTGCTTGATTTATATGCATTGTTTGATTGCTTATATTTGTTGTTATTTTGTCTTTGATTTATCTTAAAATATATTTTAATTATTCACATGCTAATATAAGAAGAGACCCACCCAACCCAAACCCTTTCATAAATTCTTTTAGTGTATTATATGTTCTATGTTTTTAATTTTGATTAGTACGTTCTCGGTTAAGTTTCGAGGACGAAACTTTTTAAAGGAGGGTAGAATATGACTATAAAACCATCTAATTAAAGTATATCAGTGTTTAGGAGGTTTGGCTCTAAGTTCGAGGACGAACTTTTGTTTTAAGGGGGAGTTTATGTAATATCCGAGATATTTAAGAAAAAAAAATTAATAATAGAAATAAAATAGAAAAATAAATAATTTATAACTTGAAATAAAAATAAAATAAATTTAAGAAACATTGTTAAAAAAAAAAAACCGAAGTCTCACGTTTAACAAAAAAATTAAATACAAATATAATAAGATAAGATAAATGAAACCCAAAAATTTAAGAGAAGTTTTAAAAAATATATATAAAATTTGAACTAACAAAAATGTTTACACGGTTATCTTTGTTAAAAAAATTGAATTAACAATCAAATTTTACACGGTTACTTAAAAACAAAATATTTAACTTCCTTCCCATTCCTAAAATAACTCCCCATTAAACTTCATCATCTTTACAAAATATTTAACTTCCTTCTCATTCCTAAAATAACTCCCCATTAAACTTCATCATCTTTCCCACTTTTTCCCTAATTATATTAACATATCTCATTCTTTTACTGATAAATTAAATTGTTTCTCATATTTATTCACCAAATCAGTTTTCTCTCTTCTCTTTCTAATTCTCTTTCCTATCCATTTTTCTTTCTTTACATCTATTATCAATTTCTTTTCTCTTTTATAATATTTTCAATCTTTGGATATCCTATATACAAATCTAAACAACAACTATAATTTAAATGTCAAGTTCTTAAAGGAAGTTTGATAGGAGCATAAATTTACGTTTTAAGAATCTTTTCACAAGGTAATTTCCGATGTCCATCTACTTAGGATTATCCCGTTAGTATTATGTGCTATGTGATATTAAAGTGTTTAAATGGGATGTTTGGTTTTTTATATGATATTATTTTTGTGTGACATTATGTTTTACCATTTAATTCTCAATTTATCTTGAATATTAAATTTGTCAAATCTTGAGTTTAAAAATTATTTATTTTAATAAAACTTGTATTATTATTTTAATAACCAAGTTTGATATGGTTTTAAATTTGAAAGAAAAATATTTATCTTATTATTTTATGAAAGTTATATTATTATTTTAATTATGGATTTAAAAGACGATTTGGGTCGAAAAAGAAATATTTATGATTCTAATTGTTGTTATCACCAAATTGATGCTAAGAAGGTGATATGAGATTTCAGTTGGATATTCCTGAAATATATTTGTTGAGAAAATTTACAATCATTTTACATAAAATGTATAATGTAATGTTTGACTATATGTTTTTGTGCTCGCGAACAATTATTAAAATATATTAAATCACGTAAAGTGTAACGATGGGAATGAAACTCTTATATTTGTTGTGATCCAAGTATAAGAGTGATGAACAGGTTGCCCTGTTTGGTTAGTATAGCTGCCGACAGGTTATTATTATTATTATTATTATTTTTGATGCTCGATACGATTTTTGGTCTTCCTTCTATTTGTTGTGATCCAACTAGAAGGGGTGTGCACATTAGGGTTACCTGAGACTACTCTGTTGGCCTTGATGAATTATTTTGGGGTGATGACCTCTTGATGAAGTAGGTATAGTGGTAAAGCCTCGGCCTACTGGCGTTCTCGTTCCCTCAAATTAAAATTGGATATATGTGTGGTCATCATTAAATATCAAATTAATTAATTCGCTTATGTTTTATTTTATGTTATACTCATAAATTTTGATATTTAACTCAGGTTGATAATATTTTATTTTCTACTATTATTTCAACTCAAGTATATTTTGTTTTCTTAAATTATTTTCAAACTAAACTATTTTACGGGATGGAGTTGGAACTACTCGATTTATCTGATTTTGGGAGTTTTTCCTTGTTTTCTTGTATTCTTATTTTTGCAGGTTATCGATCGCGTGGGGATCGTAGAGTGAGGTTCACCTAGGCAATTAGTTTTATTAGTAATCACGTTTCAGTTAAAATTTCATTCCAGTTGTAAAAATTGTGTAGATCTTAAATTGTATAGGATTATTTTATATAGTTGTTAGCCTTACATTTATTCCTTATTAGGGATAAATGTGGCGGTAACGCTTCCGTGTTTAGGCTTTGGTTTTATGTATTCCTTAAAAATCCTTATTAAAATTTAGCCTAATTATCGGGGTGTTACAAATTTTTTTTGATTATCAAATCAAAATCTTGAAGAATTTTTGATGAGGTTAGTCATTCGTACTCAGATCTGCTTTAATTTTCATTAGTCATTCACTAATTGAAATTTATATTTGATTTGTTATTTCTGTATTTTTATTTAAAGAAATTATATTTTATTTTAAATCTATTATTGGAAAATAATTATTTTTTAAATAAATTATATATAGGTTATAAATAAAACAACAGTTTTTTTGTTTTTTTTTTTTTTAATAAAACAGCAGTTTTTTTTTTATTTTCCGCCAAAATTTTGGAGTCAAAATTTTATTAGCGCCTGACGCCTGTGATATATATGTATTCACTATTCAGTTCATTCCTCCATCCATGTTTCTTCTTTATTAACCAAAATAACCCATCTACTAAGGACTTTGCTGATTATTTTTTATTGTAAATTTGGCTATTTTGAGTTATTAATCAATTTAATTAATAGTTGTGTTATTTATACTTTGTTTTGTAGATTCCAAATTAAAGGCAAAGCAAGGATAATAGTGAGCTGTGTGATTAAAGAAATGGAGATAGTTTGAAGCTTTACAATGTTATTTGTTTTATACTTAGACATGCTTATCATGATGTACAAGTTAATTATAGAATTTTACTTTTTGATTGTGTTGAATGTGTTTGGAGGTTGAATACATTGAGATTGTTGAGTCAAGCCCGAAATCTCATGTCGATGATGGAGAGTTCGATCACATTGTAGCTTACGCATTGTCTTGCATTGAGGATGATAATGTGAGTGCTAAAGGGTGTGATAACTTGGTCTTTGGATCACTTGGTGAAGTGATCAAAGTGGGAGACTTCATGTGTTTTGATGATGGCAATGGAATGCTCAATGAGGGAGCCATGTCATGCATTAAAGGGGGTACACAAGGAGATTTGAGGTGTGCCAAGGAAGCTAAGAAGAAGTGGAAGTGTGCTGGAGACAAGCTCGACCCATCGAGCTTGATGGGCTCGATCGAGCAAACGTGAACTAACAAAACAGAAGTTGCTGCCTATCCGCTCGACCGGGTCGAGCAAAGGCGCTCGACCGAGCGGGGTGTCCAGTACCCTTTTTCTGACGCACTGTACTTCAACCTGAGTTGCTTGTTTCTCCTTAGTTTTTCTTGGGCTCCAAGGTCCTTTGTACTAGCATATTCTAGAAGGTTCTAGGGTGTCTTTTAGGTCTATAAAGGGTCCTTACAACATCATAGAAAGCATAGTGAGGCATACACAAGTTAGAGTAACTTTGTTGAGAGTTTTCTTATCTTGTTTATGTATTTTGTGAGAAAAGCTTTGTTAAGGTGTCAATCAAAGCTTTTAGTGTGTAATCATTAGTGTATTGTTGAATCATTAATGATAATAGACCTTTGTTGAGGGGGAGGTATCTCAAGATACCTCATATATCTTGTGTGTTGGCCATTTTCATACTTGCTCTGTTTTTTGTTCATTCTTTCCACCATTGTTTGTTCTTGTTTTCTCACCCATAATTCATAGCCCTTTCACAACAATTGGTATCAAAGCTTTGGGGGAGATTTGTGGGTTGTTTTGTGGGTAAAAGTTCGAGTCTTGGGTAGGGAAGCAAGATGGGTGATGGTACTAAGTTCAACATACCATTGTTTGATGGAAAGATGAACTTTTCGGCTTGGAAGAGCACCGTAGTGGATTTGTTGGTGCAACAAGGGATTGATGAGGCTCTTTCTAAGACTAAGCCCTCAACCATGGATGATGGGAAGTGGATAGCAATGAAGAAGAGGGCGGTGAGTTCCATTCGGCTTGCTATTGCACTTGAAATCAAGTATAACTACTTGGATGAGACCGACCCCGGTGAGTTGTTGGAAAAGCTTCAAGCGGTGTATGCTTCGAAGTCTTTAACCAACCAGTTGTGCTTGAGATGGGAGTTGTATCAACTCATGAAGGAGGAGGATACAAGCATGCAAGACCATATCAATACATTCAACCAATTGGTGTGCCAATTGTTGAATGCCGATGAGAAGCTTTCGGACATGGAGAAAGCACTATTACTCTTAGCTTCTCTTCCTAAGAGCTACAAAAATGTAGTTCAAGCCTTGCTTCTTGGGAGGGACACAATCACTTTCGATCAAGCCCTAGCCGCTTTGAGAGAAAATGATAGGTTCATGGTGAGGCATGGTGAAGGGGATGAGAAGAAGGGTCATGGTGAGGCTCTATTTGGGGAAGGCTCTAGAGGTAGGTCTAAGGAGGGATTTCAAGCTAAAGGGAAGGGTCAAGTGAGAAATGACTATAGTAACAAAGAGTGTTACTATTGTAAGAAGAAAGGGCACATACAATCTATATGCAAGGAGATGAAGGAAGATCTCAAGAGAGGGAAAGAATTGAGGAATGGTAGAAGAGATGGAGAGAATAGTGGGAGTGCCAATCTAGGGCTTCTTGATGAGAAGAGTATGAGGGAGCTTTTCTAGTGGAACGGAGTGAACCTCATAAGAGTGAATGCTTGATTGACTCCGGTGCTTCATTCCATGTTTGTTGTGAGAGGAAGAAGTTTGCTAAGATTAGGTACTTTGATGGAGGCCTTGTGTCCTTACCTAATGATGAGAAGGTGAAGGTAGAAGGTGTGGGAGAAGTAGAGATTGTGACACATGATGGTGTCAAGAGAGTGCTAGGTGGTGTGAGGTTTGTTCCTAAGCTTGATTGCAACCTCATATCACTTGGTAAGCTAGAGGAGGGTTGTTAAAAGTCATTAAAGAGGGTCAAGTGGTTATAATGGGAAGGAAGAGTAGAAACAACTTGTATGTGTTACAAGTGGGTGGTGGTTGCCTAGGCCACATGAATGTGTGCAAGTAACCTAAGAAAGGGTCACTTGGTGTTAGTAAGAGATTTGGGCTTGAGGGGGAGATTGTTGAGTCAAGCCCGAAATCTCATGTCAATGATGGAGAGTTCGATCACATTGTAGCTTACGCATTGTCTTGCATTGAGGATGATAATGTGAGTGCTAAAGGGTGTGATAACTTGGTCTTTGGATGACTTGGTGAAGTGATCAAAGTGGGAGACTTCATGTGTTTTGATGATGGCAATAGAATGCTCAATGAGGGAGCCATATGGGCATTAAAGGGGGTACACAAGGAGATTTGAGGTGTGCCAAGGAAGCTAAGAAGAAGTGGAAGTGTGCTGGAGACAAGCTCGACCCATCGAGCTTGATGGGCTCGATCGAGCAAACGTGAAATAACAAACAGAAGCTGCAACCTATCCGCTCGACCGGGTCGAGCATAGGCGCTCGACCAAGCGGGGTGTCCAGTACCCTTTTTCTGACGCACTGTACTTCAACCCGAGTTGCTTGTTTCTCCTTAGTTTTTCTTGGGCTCCAAGGTCCTTTGTACTAGCATATTTTAGAAGGTTCTAGGGTGTCTTTTAGGTCTATAAAGGGTCCTTACAACATCATAGAAAGCATAGTGAGGCATACACAAGTTAGAGTAACTTTGTTGAGAGTTTTCTTATCTTTGTTTATGTATTTTGTGAGAAAAGCTTTGTTAAGGTGTTAATCAAAGCTTTTAGTGTGTAATCATTAGTGTATTGTTGAATCATTAATGATAATAGACCTTTGTTGAGGGGGAGGTATCTCAAGATACCTCATATATCTTGTGTGTTGGCCATTTTCATACTTGCTCTGTTTTTTGTTCATTCTTTCCACCATTGTTTGTTCTTGTTTTCTCACCCATAATTCATAGCCCTTTCACAACAATTAGTATCAAAGCTTTGGGGGAGATTTGTGGGTTGTTTTGTGGGTAAAAGTTCGAGTCTTGGGTAGGGAAGCAAGATGGGTGATGGTACTAAGTTCAACATACCATTGTTTGATGGAAAGATGAACTTTTCGGCTTGGAAGAGCACCGTAGTGGATTTGTTGGTGCAACAAGGGATTGATGAGGCTCTTTCTAAGACTAAGCCCTCAACCATGGATGATGGGAAGTGGATAGCAATGAAGAAGAAGGCGGTGAGTTCCATTTGGCTTGCTATTGCACTTGAAATCAAGTATAACTACTTGGATGAGACCGACCCCGGTGAGTTGTTGGAAAAGCTTCAAGCGGTGTATGCTTCGAAGTCTTTAACCAACCAGTTGTGCTTGAGATGGGAGTTGTATCAACTCATGAAGGAGGAGGATACAAGCATGCAAGACCATATCAATACATTCAACCAATTGGTGTGCCAATTGTTGAATGCCGATGAGAAGCTTTCGGACATGGAGAAAGCACTATTACTCTTAGCTTCTCTTCCTAAGAGCTACAAAAATGTAGTTCAAGCCTTGCTTCTTGGGAGGGACACAATCACTTTCGATCAAGCCCTAGCCGCTTTGAGAGAAAATGATAGGTTCATGGTGAGGCATGGTGAAGGGGATGAGAAGAAGGGTCATGGTGAGGCTCTGTTTGGGGAAGGCTCTAGAGGTAGGTCTAAGGAGGGATTTCAAGCTAAGGGGAAGGGTCAAGTGAGAAATGACTATAGTAACAAAGAGTGTTACTATTGTAAGAAGAAAGGGCACATACAATCTATGTGCAAGGAGATGAAGGAAGATCTCAAGAGAGGGAAAGAATTGAGGAATGGTAGAAGAGATGGAGAGAATAGTGGGAGTGCCAATCTAGGGCTTCTTGATGAAGAAGAGTATGAGGGAGCTTTTCTAGTGGAAGGGAGTGAACCTCATAAGAGTGAATGCTTGATTGACTCCGGTGCTTCATTCCATGTTTGTTGTGAGAGGAAGAAGTTTGCTAAGATTAGGTACTTTGATGGAGGCCTTGTGTCCTTACCTAATGATGAGAAGGTGAAGGTAGAAGGTGTGGGAGAAGTAGAGATTGTGACACATGATGGTGTCAAGAGAGTGCTAGGTGGTGTGAAGTTTGTTCCTAAGCTTGATTGCAACCTCATATCACTTGGTAAGCTAGAGGAGGGTTGTTAAAAGTCATCAAAGAGGGTCAAGTGGTTATAATGCGAAGGAAGAGTAGAAACAACTTGTATGTGTTACAAGTGGGTGGTGGTTGCCTAGGCCACATGAATGTGTGCAAGTCACCTAAGAAGGGGTCACTTGGTGTTAGTAAGAGATTTGGGCTTGAGGGGGAGATTGTTGAGTCAAGCCCGAAATCTCATGTCGATGATGGAGAGTTCGATCACATTGTAGCTTACGCATTGTCTTGCATTGAGGATGATAATGTGAGTGCTAAAGGGTGTGATAACTTGGTCTTTGGATCACTTGGTGAAGTGATCAAAGTGGGAGACTTTATGTGTTTTGATGATGGTAATGGAATGCTCAATGAGGGAGCCATGTCATGCATTAAAGGGGGTACACAAGGAGATTTGAGGTGTGCCAAGGAAGCTAAGAAGAAGTGGAAGTGTGCTGTAGACAAGCTCGACCCATCGAGCTTGATGGGCTCGATCGAGCAAACGTGAACTAACAAAACAGAAGCTGCTGCCTATCCGCTCGACCGGGTCGAGCATAGGCGCTCGACCGAGCGGGGTGTCCAGTACCCTTTTTCTGACGCACTGTACTTCAACCCGAGTTGCTTGTTTCTCCTTAGTTTTTCTTGGGCTCCAAGGTCCTTTGTACTAGCATATTCTAGAAGGTTCTAGGGTGTCTTTTAGGTCTATAAAGGGTCCTTAAAACATCATAGAAAGCATAGTGAGGCATACACAAGTTAGAGTAACTTTGTTGAGAGTTTTCTTATCTTGTTTATGTATTTTGTGAGAAAAGCTTTGTTAAGGTGTTAATCAAAGCTTTTAGTGTGTAATCATTAGTGTATTGTTGAATCATTAATGATAATAGACCTTTGTTGAGGGGGAGGTATCTCAAGATACCTCATATATCTTGTGTGTTGGCCATTTTCATACTTGCTCTGTTTTTTGTTCATTCTTTCTACCATTGTTTGTTCTTGTTTTCTCACCCATTATTCATAGCCCTTTCACAACAGAGATAAATATATATGATTTTAGATTGTTAATTATATGTCTTTTTATTTCATTTTTTATAAATGTAAAAGCTATTATCTTTAATTGGTATTTCAAATTAATTGCAATCATTCCAAGTATTACTATTTTCATGAATTAACAATATTTTAAGAAGAAAAAATATAACTATTGTGACACACTTAGGTGTCGCAAGACTCACAATGGTTCTAAAAATTTGACATTTATACATGTCATAATTAATATGACAATTTAAGGTGTCACAATTATTGTGACATTCATAAACCGTCACAATTTTTGTTTTGACATGCAATTTTGCGACGGCTCCTACCAAATGTCACCAACTTTTTTGGTGACATCTATAAATGTTAAAATTTGGTTATTATGAATGTCTCAATTAGACCTTTTTTTTGTAGTGGGAATACCAAACATCGTATCGAGCATCAAAAATAATAATAATAACCTGTCGGCAGCTATACTAACAAAAACAGGGTAACCTGTTCATCACTCTTATACTTGGATCACAACAAATATAAGAGCTTCATTCCCATCGTGTTACACTTTATGTGATTTAATATATTTAAATAATTGGTCGCGAGCACATAAAACATTGCCAAACATTACATTATACATTTTATGTAATGATCATAAATTTTCTCAATAAATATATATCTCAGAAATATCCAACTGAAATCTTATCCAACAAATCACCCTTTTAGTATCAATCAGTGACAACAACAATTAAAATCATAAATATTTCTCTTTCGACTCAAATCGTCTTTTAAAACCATTATTAAAATAATAGTATAACTTCCATAAAATAATAAGATAAATATTTTTCTTTCAAATTTAAACTGTATCAAATTTTGTTATTAAAATAATAATATCCATTTTATCAAAATAACAATTATAAATTCAAAGTTTGACCAAAATAATATTCAATACAATTTGAGAATTAAATATATAAAACATAATATCATACAAACTAATATCATACAAAATCATGTAATACATTTAAATAAGTTGATATCACTTAGCACATAATACTAAGGGAATAATCCTAATTAGATGGACATTGAGAATTACCTTGTCACGCGATCGTAGACAAACGTACGCTCCTAATAATCTCGATTTACGAATCTTCCGTCTACACGATAAAATAATATATCTTAGATCAATACCCTAAATCAACCCAAACGAAATAAATAATTTAAAAGACTCTCAATCAAAATATAATTTATTTAAAAAGAACAATAATCTTAAAATGGTAGTTTAAACTTTTAAAGGTTAAAGATGGAAGAATAGCTTTTGGAGAAAAGACAAAAGTTTAAATAATACTCCCTTTGTTCCTTTTTGTTTGTCCACTTTAAGTTTTTCCAGTTTATGAAAGAGAAATTTAAATTTGATTTTCAAAGTATATATTCAACACAAAATACATTCTTGTGGGATCTTATTTGATTCGTCTTGATACAAAGAATTTTAATATATGATTTTTATAATTTTTTATTATGCGTACTATTAGATATCGAGACTCAAAATTTGCATTGAAATACGTGAAAAAGTAAAGTGGACAAACACTTTACAAACAGGTGGCTTCAGTGACAGTCGTCACACGCCGACGGCATCCTTATGACCCTTATCTCGCCGAAAAAATGTCAGAAATCATATTTATATTTGTTTTTCTTCTTCAATTTCAGATTTAAAAGGGATAAAACACTTTACAAACAATGGAATTCCTACATTTGAACTCTCTTTCTTTTTCTTTCTACTATGAACAATTGTAGTATTTAGAATAATTTGTGGAAAGAAAATTTGTGAGGATAAGTCTAAAATCTTAGTAGAGTTGTATTTATAGGATTGGACAAGAGTTTATAAATTTCAGTTAATAGGGACAATGGAGATGATGGGGATGAAGATAAGGTAACCAATTTTCAATTTTTAATGAAATTGTAATCGTGTCTCAGTTTTTTTTCTAAAAAGAACCAATTTTCATTTTTCTTAAAAAAAAACAATTTTTCAGTTTTTCATTTTATTTTTTGTATTTTAAAACTTTTAAAATTTCTGAAATTATTTATAAAAAAACGTGATATTAACCCTTCCCCTTTATTTTTTTTTTCTGTTTTTTTACTCAACTCAACACCATTCTTCTTCATCTTCAAAAGAAAAACACCATTCTTCATGTAACTAAGCTCTCAACACTTATCTCTTCCATCCTCCATTGCTCTACTCCTCTATTCTCCATCCTCCATCCTCCATTACTCTAACATTTCATGAGTATGATGCGTTCCTCAAACCATATTTTATCATCTTTGACCTTGAACAACTCAGTCATATGTTGTCCACTATAGCCACCCATCACACCATGATATGTTGAACATGGAACCTTCGTCCAAGCTATTGTAAAGTAAGTTTAGTTTTACGGTTGATCTGATTGGAAAACCCATATTTGGATTCTAATTAATGAACAAATTACTTCATTCAATAGTAATTTACTGAACCAAGAGAACAAAACAAAGTCATCATAGCAGCAGCCCGATTTCTTCATTCAATAGTAATTTGTTCAGTCCAGCATCAGTTTCATCTTGAACAAATCAGCACAGTTTCTTCATTGTTTAGTCAACAAAAAAAATCAAGATCAGTGCACAGAAATAACAACCCAACAGCATTCTCACTAGATCAAAATCAGTGCATGTTCAGTCCACAAAAAATCAAAACAGCAGCACAGCAGCAAAGCAAAGCACTAGTGATTAACAAAATGATTAACAACTTAATTTTGGGAAGGTTTAAATAGGGTACAGTAATGGAGAATGGAGGAGTAGAGTGTTGAGAGCTTAATTAAAAGAAGGAGAATGGTGCTTATTGAAGAAATGAGTAAAAAAAAAGAAAAAAAAATTAAGGGGAAGGGAAATACCTGCTACAGTCGGTCACCTTGGGGGAGGGTATATTTTGAACAAATTCGAATAATAGTTGGGATTATTAGAAAATAACTAAAAAAACATATAAATAAAACAAGCTATGTTTGTAGCACTAAAAGAAATCTTAAAGTTTTGTTTTTTCATCTTCAATATAATTAAATTTAGATCACAAAGAGTTTTATTTAAATCGATGAATTAAATTGGTGAACACTAAGAGTTTCAATATAATTAAGTTTAGTTTTATTTAAATTGATTAATTAAATTGGAGAACACTAAGAATTTCAATATAATTAAGTTTAATTGATATTTAACAGTCTCAATGCAAAAAAAAACCAAAAAAAAAAAAAAAACAATTGTATTAATTTGGGTGGCGAATTCGGTAAGTCAATAGATTGTATTAAATTGTATTAAGAGATATTCTTTATTATTAGGCAAGTTGTAAAGTCTTAGTGCTCACAAATTACAATTATATTATTATTATTATTATTATTATTAAGAATGACTTTACAATTCGGTAACTTATTATTATTAAAATCGTATTTAAGGATTAGTAGTCATAAATTAGGAGTAGTCATAAGAATGACTTTACAATTCGGTAACTTATTATTATAAAAATCGTATTAAAGGAGTAGTAGTCATAAATTACAAATGATTCATAGGCTGACACGTGGCATAGATTATCCTGTATTATAATATGTATATGATGATGATATGATATGATATGATATGATGATATGATGTGATTCTCACTCAAATAGTACTCCTATAAGTTTCCAACTCCAACTTATGCTCTAACTATGAATCCTAATTATAGCTAGGATCAATTCCAAAACCGACTTTGTAATGCAATTCATAAATTGCATTCATAACTAAACTTGACCCATTGAAACCATATTCCCTTCGTCATAATCAATACCCAATTCAAACTCATGTTCTCCCTTGCATAAAAGTAATCAACATACTAACTTTTATTCTATAATTCATACTTAACTCCTTATTTAATATCCTGTCATCAAAGTACACATTTATGTTTTAACTCAAAATTAATTATTTCGTCAAAATAAACATATCAAACAAAAATCATATTTTATTTTCGCATTCCAATCCATTTCACATCAACTCAATAACAAAGTCAACCAACTTTCTATTACATTCATGAATATGATCAACTTATCGAATACCAATTATATTCAAACATATGTTTATACCCTTAATTCAAACTCGCTTATCAAGGAGCATTTCTTATTGCAATTTGTATCCATGCATTCAATTTATATAATCTCAATTTTATAATTATATTTCCATTTCATATTAATATTCTTAAATCGCAATTAGCGTATTAACTCTAACTCCCCTTTCCAACTAATTTTCATATTTAGTACATAAAAAATAAAAACATCAATATTAAGTTATAAAAATCTCAAAAATAAAAAATATATAAAAGAGAAATCAAGTATGTTTATTGTTTAACTTTTAATTTTAAATAATTTTGATTATTTATTTTATTTTTTTCAATTGGAATTGACATGTAAAAAATTCATCATTGTTCAAGTAATAATGTTTCTAGGTAAGTGATTTAAAATCAAATTAATCATATTTAATAAAAAGCTGAAATTATTGTAAAAAAAAAATCTATAGAAATTCTGATTATTTTGAGTCATTTTTTTCAAAAATAAGTGGCAATATCTTAAACAAAGCAAAGAATAGGGGCAAACAAGTCATATAAGTGAACCATAGTGGTAGAATGAATAGGGGCAAATTAAATATGATTAATTTTGATTATTTATTTTATTTTTTTAATTGGAATTGACATGTAAAAAATTTATGATTGTTTAAGTAATAATAATAATGTTTCTAGGTAAGTGATTTAAAATCAAATTAATCATATTTAATAAAAAGATGAAATTATTTTAAAAAATCAATAAAAATTTAGATTATTTTGAGTCATTTTTTTTTAAATAAGTGGCAATATCTTAAACGAAGCAAAGGATAGGCGTTTTGCTTAAAAAAAATAAAAAAGCAAAGGATAGGGGAAAATTTGATTTTAAAGGTTTGAACTTTGCCTCATTTGCTTCTAAAGGTTTGAACTTTCGTTTATCCTGAAAATGTTCAAACTTTGGAGGTATTCATTTAAAGGTTTTTATGGGTTTTTTGGGGTTGATTTTGGATTGATTATGGGTTTTTATGGGTAAAAAACCCATAATCAACCAACAATCAACCCATAAAAACCCATAAAACCCATAATCAATCCAAAATCAACCCAAAAAACCCATAAAAACCTTTAAATGAAGATGACTCCCAAAATTCGAACCTTTCTAGGATAAACGAAAGTTCGAACTTTTAGAAGCAAATGAGGCAAATTCGAACATTTAAAATCAAATTTTCAAGGATAGGGGTAAACTAGTCATTTAAGTGAACCATTAGTGGTAGAAAGAATCAGACGCTAGGTTTTTTGTCTCGTAAACACACCATTTTCATCCTCCATAGTCCATTTTTCTCATCTCTCGGTGTAGCAGCGCCATTGTTGCACCGCTTACTGCTTTATCGCTAAGGTTTGCCAACTTTCTCTCTCTTTTCCATATCAATCTTTTTTAATCAAATTTGATCAATTTTCTCTGTCACCTTTCTCTCATTTTTGTTCAAATATTGTAACTCTATGTGGATTTAGGGACGCAGATGTTTCTACAATTATTCAGGGTTTACGGTTGGATTTGTATGGTTCTGAGGGTGCTTTTTCAGTTTTGTTCTAGAAATTATGCTTATATTTTTGATTCTTGTAAATGTGATTTTTGTTTTGCCTTCTTTTACCTTTTTTATTTTTTAGTTTTGCTAATGTGTTACTTCAATGGTCTTTCATGTGTTGTGAGAGTAAGAAGCAGATGAAGAGGGAGGTAATAAGTGATGTTCTGAGTTTTGATAAAGCAGAGTGGTGAATCCTGATAGGTGTTTTGAACATGTAATCCATACTCGGTGGACAAATAGGAGTAATTATGATTGGAAATCGGAATGGTGTCTACTGAAGCTTTTTGATTATTTGCAGATGCCTTGGGCTGGGGGTATTGTTTGGGGAGGCCAGAGGGAAGAAAGAGAGAAAATTGACTACTGCTGAAAGGCTGTGTTTCAAGGTTAGGTTTCCGGACATTATCGGATGCTGGTTGAAGGTAGTTTGAGGATAATTTAGTCACTTGGAATTCCAAACACGCATTAATTAAACGTCTGAAAGATTTTGAATTTCATAATCACAAATTCTTGATTCTTTTGTCTTGTGTGTTTTATTTTGTTGAGATATATCTTCTCCCCCTCCCTTTTTTCCATCAAGTGTTTCCGGTTCACTTGATTTTGCTAATTCTTGAGAATTTTCTTTTTGCAACAGAGAACAAAGAATTATCGATGGCCAAGAAGAAAAATCCCTTAGTTTTCTTGGATGTGTCTATTGATGGAGATCCATGTGAAAGAATGGTTTTTGAGGTACCACTTCTTAAATGTAACATAACTGAAAATTGACAAGGCTGGTTTATCTGCCTCATGATGACCTGTGTTTCTACTCTTCATGTCCCTTGTCCATTTGAGAAACATATCAATCATCTGGTTTCCGTCTGCTGTACTTCTTAGTTCTTACATATCTTTTTTAAACTGAATGATGCTAATAGCTTTTATTATTGGTCACCACAGCTCTTTTCTGATTTGGTTCCAAAGACTGCCGAAAATTTCCGTGCATTATGTACAGGTAAGTACTGTTGAACATAGATGTAATGTAAAAGATTTCTCATTTTCTTACTTTGCGATGTTAACTCTCTATTTTTGCATCTGTTTTCCAAAACTATCCTAAGTTTTGGGTAATTTTTCACATGTAATGATGTGTTTACCTTGCTTCAATGATATCATGTTTTGTACTTTGTGGTTGGTTCTTTTGTTGGCATGCTTTGAGTTTATGCTACCAATGAAAGCAGCAAGCTGTTTTGTTATCAATTTCTATTTGATAGATATTGCTGGAAACGAGGAGGTCAGTCAACCAACAGCTGTCTTTTCGTTTATACCTTTAGATAAAGCTGTGAGCCTCCTCACTGCTGTGCTGTTTCTTTTGAGTTATTACCGGAAATAAGGAGGTCTTTGATTTCTCAATTGTTATTTCTTTATGGGTTTAGAACTCATGTTCTCTTTTCTAGGAAAGGATGTATTTTGAATGGTGGGGTCACTTAATAATATTGTGGACAATGGAGGAAAGGGTAATAGGTACGTTAAATAGTAGAACCTGGTTTTATCTTGGAAGGACTTATCAAGAAGTTTCATAACAGAGATTTAATGCAGTGTTTGCATAGTTGGTGTTACTCTTGATTTGAAATATGGCATCTTAGCTGTGTTGTGACGTTTTTAATAGTCAACATTTATGGGTGAAAATTCGGAGTATGGTTTGCACTTTTCACACAACCAAATCCAATCTTTATTTAATTCGGTTTTCAATTTCTTATTTGTTCGACCACCAAACCGTATCAAACCGTATTTATTGGAGGATACCAAATCCAAAGCGCCAAACTGAATTAGGTAGACACTAGACAGTATTTTGCTTGCGAACACCGAATTAGCTAAACTGAAAAAATGTGTTTTGTGCAATGTGAATGAGAGAAAGAAATAGGTGAGGAATAAAACGCAGCTAGGGTTTGGGTGGGGTGCTAAATTTGAATGCGGGAACTAGGGTTTGCTATGAGTATGGGCTTAGCATTCACCACATGGGCCTATATCTAGTCAACCTTTAATATTTTTGGTTTAAAATTTTGGTTTTGATTTTTTCTTTCATAAGACCGAATCCAAAAGCAATATATCGGTTTTTGAATTTTCAAACCAAAACCAAACCTAATTTAAAAAATCACCCAATCATATTTGTTGTTCGATTTGGCCTGGTTCAATTTGCAGTTATAATTCGAATAACTTTCTTTGTAAATGCATTATTTCTTTTCCAACTCCATTTATCAGTTTCTTTCAGTTTTTTAGTTGTGTGCTTAGTGTTGCATTATTTTGACCATTTGACGCCTTTCATTGATGTTATATAGCTGTGTCTAACCTATATTTTCTTTTTCTTTTTACCGCTCTGAATTCCAGGAGAGAAGGGAATTAGCCCTAGGCTAAGGATTCCTTTGCACTACAAGGGTACCTTCTTCCATAGAATAGTGAAAGGTTTTGGAGCTCAGGCATGCTTCTCATCTCTTATTTATTTTATTCTGAGCTAAATTTTTGTTCTTCTCGTCAAAAATGATTCTTGTCTGGACACAAGTTAGAAGTTGCCTTATTCTTCATTGGTCAGCTATTGTTGTCTATGCTGTAGGATACAGGGCTGATCGGTCACACCTGACATTCTAATGATGTAGTTTTAAGGTTGTATTTGTTATGTTATTCATCCACCCTGATTTAGTAAAGAGATTGAGTTTGTGCTTGATTATGTACAAGCTTGTTCTTTTCTGTTTATTTATCGATTCCTTGTTTGTGCAGGGTGGTGATCTTCTCAGACAAGATGGTATGCTCTATGTTAATACTCTTATGCTTCTGTATCAACACTGCACCAAATGAACCTATTTTTTTTTATGGAATAGTTTTGTGGCTAATTCTGGAATATTTTGATGAGGGTTCTGTTGACTTTATAGAAATCAATTAGTTGTTCACTATTTAAAATTTGTTCAATGACTTAGTTCAATGACAGACATGTGACATATTGAAAAAATAGTTACAAGGGAAGAAAATGGATTTAATTTTTAGGCTCTTGTTTTTATTTGTGTCTAATTAAAAGACATATCTTTCCCTTAGCTATGCTTAATACTTTTGTGCATGATGCACTTTTTGTGTGTTGCAGGTTCAGCTGGTGAAAGTATATATGGTGACACATTTCCAGGTAAATTTAGATTGCATATTATGTTTAAATCAAAAATTTTGAACTCTCGTGGTACTTTACTTTGAAGACTTGACGTTACAACATATTGTACATGATTTTCTGTAGACTGTAGTACAAACTTGTTTTGAGTTCGCAACATAGACCTATTATTGTTAGTAGGTTGACTCATTTGACTAATATTTTAAATGGTTGATGCATTCACAAATGTAGAAGTAGACTCCTTTCTTTCGATTACAAATGCATTATTGTTTTCTTCAACTAAGCAATTTTGCGAGTTCGGTGGACGTGGTTGTGAGTTATCCTTCAAATTTTTTAAAATTGAAATATGCTTTTGAGTTGTAATTTGTTAATTCAAATTTCAAATAGATTAATTATGTTGCTTATAATCTAGAAATAAAAAGAAGAAATTGAAGTAAATGAAACTTTATATAAGAACAACGCCACTATTAAATCCATGATTTAGTTAGGAGACACCTTTAACCTTTCAAATCCATGCGGAACCAAAAAGTTTTGTTACTTGATATTGATGACACTTGATAAACAATCTATTGTTCCAGGTGATTTTAGGTTAGCTGAATATTTTTCCGGGTGTTTTGGAAATCAATGGAATTTTTTTGTTTGGTTGTTAAGGTCTAGCTTTGTCAACATTTTGAGCTGAAGTTGCATTTCATGCCTATACGCATATCAACACACTCAGTTTATGCATGTGCACACCCATTTGTATTAAAACTTGGTCTTTTTGTTGTTATGGCTTCGTGATACTGTTTACTGATTAGCTCCTTTTCTGTAATTGTTTTAGATGAGTCCTCGAAGCTAAAGCATGATGAACCTGGTCTTTTATCTATGGCACTAGCTGATCGTGACGTTTGTGGATCTGTATTCAATATTACGTTCAAGGCTAATCAGAACTTAGACAGGTTATTCCACTTTCGTATCTATGTTTCCCTATTAGTACACGGTGGTGTTGCATGAGTGTTTATACTTGATTGATTTGGATCTCTGGTTAATTAACGAAGTACATTTTGGCATTTTACTTATCCAGAGTATCTAGAATAAAAACACTCATTGGAATTTTTTAGATGACTATGCCTTAATTTTAAATTTTATTTCTGACAGAAAGAATATAGTGTTTGGAAAGCTTGTGCATGGACATGAGGTTTTGAAAAAAATTGAGGATGTTGGTGATGAAGATGGCAAACCAATGGTCACCATTAAAGTTTGCAACTCCGGTGAATTTAGTGAAAGTGGTAAACATTATTTGATATATATTAAATATATGCCATGCTTAAGAGAGTTTTCTCTCACTCTATATGTTGTATTTACTTTTTTTGCAAACTTTTTTCAAGCTAATGTACAAACTAATTCGGATGTCTAAATGGCTTTTGAGTTGGCTTTTCGGTTGGTCAAAAAGCGAAAAAATGTGTTTGGTAAATGGCTGACATAAAAGCCGACTTTTTAAGCCAAAATGAAATGGCTAACTTGGTTGACTTTTTTGTTGGCTTGTTGGCCCACCTTTTAGCCAATTCATTACTTTACCAAACATCTACTTAGACAACTGTCTTATCTAGCTAGATTAAATACTAACAAAAAAGCCTACAATTTTAGCTGGTCAAACAAGCCGGCAACCATTTGTCAAACTCCCCCATTGTCTCTGAATAATGGCTTTTTTCCTTTATGTTGATTCTGTGGTGTTGACCTCTTTGTGACATACAGACAAGAAGAAACTTGGTAAGAAGTTGGTAAAAGTGGCGAGTTTGGATGCTCATAACATTGAAACACGAAGAAAGGGAAAACATAAGAAATCCTCAAGGAATAAAAGAAAGAGAAGAAGAAAATACTATACTTCTGAATCAGATAGTTCTTCGGAAAGTGATTTAGATAGTAGTGATCTTGATACTGATTCTGAATCAGATTCATCTTCATCAGATGTTAGTTCCTCCAGTGATGACAGGCGTAGGAAGAGAAAGAGGTCCAAACGAGACAAGTACAAACGTGGGAAGCGCAAAGACAAGCGGCGTTATAAGAAGCAGAGAAGGCAGGATAAGCGTTCAAAGCGGAAGTCTAGAAGGTGGTACAAAATCTACTATTAAATGCTTGATATAACATTTTTGCACATTGATTTGTGAAATTTTGTTGAATCTCTTGGGAGGGTGTTTCCTACTTGCCCTTCCATTTCATTGTTTGACTTGCGTATTTCTTGTCTATATAATCTAACTAATGTTGATTTTGGGTTCTCTTTTGATGCATTTTGTGTGAGTGCCTATGCTTTGTGAAAATGCATTCTTAAGTAACTCAGAACTCTTGTTTTTGGATATGTGTTGTATCTAAGGTTTCTTTAATTAATATGTTAACATAATTTTAGTGGATAATATCCCAAAAGACCTATCAGAAAATCCACTCAACCTGACACCCCTATTGATACTTATCCAAAAATAATGGGTTGTAAGCAAATCTATATTTGACTCAGACTTGGTAAATATTGGGTTAATATTAGATCTACCGAATTCATTTTTGACCTTAAAGTAATCATAGTTTAGGTAATAAATGAACTTGTGTGCACATTTTCTGTTGAGTTTTGTTTTTTATTTTGTTTGTAGTTTTACTAGTATTTGGGTCCCATTTATCTAGGTGGAATTGTCTGTGAATGACTGTGTATCACATACAATTTACAAATCCTATCAAAAAAGTTCAAGTCACACTAGAAAAGGGAAATAACAAGACAATTATACAATTCCTCAACCCAAACTGGGAATGTTTGGTCTTAAAGAGTCATTGGTTGAGCCAAGCCCGAAAGTTGACAAATTTGGAGTGATCTGAATCCAAAATCAATTAATCTTATTTCGACCTTGTCCACTTGACATGTCTACATCCTGGTCATCCCTTGCTTAGGAGATGCTCAAGATACAAGTCATGTTGCACAAGGGTAACATTTATAATGCAGACCCCTTCCCTTGCCGCAATTTCTTCTCGATGTTGTTGCTTATGACATGTATGGATTGTATTGACCTATACACGCTTTTGTTATATATGTTTTTGACTCTTACCTTTAATGCGTTAAAGGGCATCCGATAGCTTCAGTGATAGTGAGAGCACAGGGGATAGCTCTGAGGGCGAGGACAATACAAAGAATATTGATAAAAAGCGCAAGGGTGACCTGCTGAAAAACGGTATGTATTTATACTATTCAAGCATTAATGTCTCTCTTATCCCCTCACCCTGTCCCAAAAGAAAAGAATCATCGAGAATATTTGAAAGTTGTATTTTCCAAGAAAACAATATTATTTAGTGAGTAATGTTTCCTTCGTGGGTACTGTTGGTATGACTTCAGTTTTAGATTTAGAATTGATTACAATTTACAAGTTTGAGGATTTGATCAAATGGATAGTAATTAGTCTAGATATTTATCGAGAAATAATGGACCCTTGATGTATAGATCCAAGTTTTGTGTCTTTGTTCTCCTTGCAAATTGTATAAGAATGAATAATCTGGATGCAGTCCTCATTCTCTGTAAATTTGCTTCATGCTAGGAGATATGGTAGTTATACTGGGTTTTAGAGTGCATCATTTCAGTAAATGGTTTTCTTGGCTGACACCATCCCATTTTTGGCTGAGTAGTTCTTTTGTTGCATGTACCGCGATAAGATAAGCATGATCTGAGGTCTAATTTTGGGCTATCCTGTGAAGCGTACTACTCTCATATGTTATTACTGCCTAAAAGAAAGTTTTGGTGTGGATTTTAAAGAAGTGATGGATACCTTTTGTTCTTGCAAGATTTTTGTGCTCCTTTGTTTCCTCAATTAGCTTCATGTTGAAGAATGTAGCCCCATCTTTTTGCACATTATAAAATAGCTTTATATTTAATAGCTATAGCAAGCTTTGAATTTGTGCATGTGCTGGGCGCTACAATTTAATTTAGGCAGATCTGCTTTGACTGCTAGTTGTGGCTGTTACAAGAGGCAGCATAGGGTCCTGGCTCCTGCTGCCTTGAAGCAACATTTAAGAGGAACTCTAATTTACCAGATTTTCATTTTTAAGAGTTGAGACACATTGGTAGTGAGAAACGGTGAACTTAAAGAGCCAGACGATAAGCTAGAAATGTGGATATTCTAGAATCCTAAAATGGATACAAAAGCTATTATATACAACATTTTCATATCAAGGTTTATGTTGTGTTTTACATTTCTAAGAATGATACATGGAAGTGCTTATTATTGTATTTTGAATGATGAGGATGTCGTTGCCTATTTTTTTTGTAAAATATACTTGCAACAATTGAAAAAAACTATATTAACTATTTCTCGCCTTCTTGAAATATTTTATACTATGGATTATTTTATCTATGTTGAATGATCCAAACTATGTGTATTTTCAAGAGACTTGGAATCATCAATTGTTAGTGATATTTATGATGTATGTGTCAAATCTAATACTTAATGCAAATTGACTTTCCAATGTTCATGATTTCAACCTTAGATCATGATGAAGACTATATTCCTTTCAGAATATATTTTCTAGCAGTGTAGGCGACTTTCTCCTTGCATTTGAGGGCCAAGTTTGTCCAATTGATTTTTTTTAAAAAAATATTTTATGATAAAATTGGAAAGTTGTTATTCACACTTCCAGAATGCTACTTCAAATTGCAGGTTTTAAAATTGTTCAAAATGCGTTTTGAATTTTTACCAGTTGGTTGTAAAAGAGGTAGTATCCCCTAACATAAGTTATAACATATGGGTTTGGCACCATTATGAGGGTAGCTATTTGTTTATTAGAAAAAGAGGATCAAATGGTAACTGAAGTAGAATTTAATCAGAATGTTGTAAGTGATAAAGGATAAAGTGGGGACTAGGGAGTATTGAAAAGAGATATAGGGTTAATGTTAAAAGAAAGTTGAACAAATCTTTTAGAAAGAGATGAAAATGTAGAGAAAGTATAGGAGGTGGAAAAGAACTAATTGTAAAGAGATTTTTTTTGAACTCTAAGGCTCTTTTGAAAGGAGTAAAAAACTGTGTGGCAGAGTCTACTTGTAGGGCCTTCATAATTGACCGGATAGCTGTTCTGAAATGCTTTTTTACTATAAATCTAGTGTGGTTAAAAATGTTATACTATATTCTTATAAAGTGCTCTGCATAATTGGTTCTATCGATTCTACAAGTCTCTTTTATGCTATGTTTGGTAGAGTAAATGGAAGGAAAGGAAAAAGAGGAAAATGGAGGGATTGTAGTTCTCTCATTTGGATACCAATAGGGAACATGGGAACTGAAGGAGAAGGAATGGGAAGGAAGATATATTAAACATTTAAAAAAAAAAATAAAAAATAAAAAAATCCTTCCAATATTGGAAAGATTTTAATGGGAAACACAATTATATCCCCTCTCTCCTTCATTTCCATTCCTTCCAAAAATGTTACCTAAACATAGTGTTAGTATTTTTTTTATTTAGCAAAAAATACTGTTTTTGGCTACTTATTTCCTAAACCATTACTATCTTAGGCTCGTTCTCTTTGTCCTTGCTTTGTTGTGGCCAATAATTGTTTGTGGTGTTTGCAGCTGAGAACCATTCTCCTAGGGTTGACGATGCTGCTAAGTTTGACGATTCTGATAAGTTTGACGATAAGGAACCCAGATCTTCCAAGGAAAACGGAGAGCAGAAAACCAATGGCTATGAAAGAGATGCAATATCTGGGAGGAGTGGAGACAGACAGCCTGATGTGGTGGAGGACCACCCTGGAAAATCTAGGTCTAAATTCCCTTTCTTTCATGTAACTAATCTCTATGCCTACCAATTTTTCTGTTATTTTATTGATTGTTGATGAGCTGGAGCCGCAGTGCAAGTACTAAAAGGGCTACGAGTAAGAGTATGAGTATCAGTCCCAGGAGTATGAGCAGAAGCCGGAGTGCTACACCCCAAAGAAAATTAAGTAGAAGTCCTAGTGTTGGTAAGAATTCCCCGGTAGCTGTACAGAGAAGTCAAAGTATTAGCAGAAGTCCTGTAAGGAGTGTCGGCAAGAGCCCTGCTAGAAGTCCGAGCAGGAGTCCACCAAGTACTCATCCTCAACGAAATTCTAGCCTTAGCCCTGTGATATCTCCATCTAGAAAAAGTCCTAGTGGGAGCTACCCAGGAGGCTCATCGCGAAGATCCGCTGGTAAAAGCCCTGGGAGAGTCAGAAGACGCAACAGTCCAAGCCCGGTATATTCTCGTAGAAGTCCTAAACCCGTAAGATCTTCACATAGAAGCATAAGTAGAAGCTCTGGTCGTGCTCCATCAAGAAGAGTTGCAAGTCGTAGTCCAGTTAGGTCTTCTAGGCGAAGCTATCGTCGCAGCTACTCTAGAAGTCCAGGCCTTCGAAGCCCTCCTTCCATTCACCGTAGGAGTGTTTCGAGAAGTGCCTCACCCAATGGGTCACCCAAACGTATAAGAAGAGGTAGAGGTTTCAGTGATAGGTTTTCATATGCTCGAAAATACAGGACCCCCTCTCCGGACCGTTATCGGTATGGTGGTCGTGACAGGTATTGCTTACATTACTGACTTTTCAGGCCTTTCTGTTATTGTTAAGCATCATCTATTCCAAACTTGTTTACATTTTAGATATCCCAGTTACAGGAGATACTCTGACCGTTCTCCTAGGTACCGGAGCCCAAGAAGATCTCCTATAAGGTATGTAATGATTGCTTATGTTTCCTTCGTATTTCCATACTAAGTTAGAGTCATTTATATTTTCTAATAAATATCTTCTGATATTTGTGAAGTACTTGCTATTCTTTCTGCATTTGATTTTTATTTAGTTTAGGATCAGACTCTTGGTTCCCGAAGGTTTCTATAAATAATCCCTTCAAAGAACCTGCATTTTTCTGGGTGGTTCATATAATTTCTGTCTGTGCAAGCCACTATATTTGATTAGTAAAATGCCAATTGGAGTCATATTTCTAATTGCACTGATATAGAAAATGTATACTTAACATGTCAAAAGGGGAGGGGCCTTTGGAACTACTCTGCTGTGATTGCCTTTTTGAAAATAAACTGTGTCATAATGGTGCCAATGTGTCATGGCCTTATTGGAAAAGATGAGCTTTGATGGGATAAAGCTTGTGTGAAACAATCTTTGAGCTTTATATATATATATATATATATATATATATATATATATATATATATATATATATATATATATATATATATATATATATATATATATATATATATATATATATATATATATATATATATATATATATATATATATATATGTATATATATATATTTTCCTTTATTTTTTCTGTGAAGGGAAACATTACCTGGGACTGCTGAAGGTAGTATAGGATACAAACTACTAGGTGTAGAGAATGCTTCCTTTTGGAAGGAGCAAGGGTGGTGAACAATGGAAATAACAGTCTTAGAGTTGCATATTTTTGGGGATGGAGCACGGGTGATGAACAATGGAAATAACATTATTAGAGTTGCATTACTTGCATAGTTGCTTAGGTCTAGCATAATTGTGAAATATCTAAGCTCTGTAAATTTTGTGTTCGGTATCTTTCCAATTTCTTTTATTATATCAACTATGAGCTACACTTACAAGGTGTCAAATCCGTCAGGGTGTTTTCGGGACGGTTTCATTTTCAATCAGGTCATTCTCGGGGTCGGGTCAATTCCCGGTCAGGTTGGATTTGGGTCGACCACGAATCAAGGGTTTTAATATTTTTTCCCTTGTTATTAAAAATTTTCAAAAAAAGATCTCTCCTTTGCTAATCAAGTGTCCCATTTCCGCTTTTGGCATATTCACATCTAATATCTTGTTTCTGTATTTCATAACTTTTTTTCTTTATGCTTTTATGAGATCTAACTATTTACACAATTGTCATCTAATTATTAACTTTATCCCTTATTCACTCTTATGTGTTCTCTTTTTTCTTAAAATTGGCTTATTATCAAATGGGATACTTGATTAGTATAGGAGGGAGTATATAATAGTTTTATTTTTTTATTTTATAGAAAAAATTTTACATCAAAATTTACCAAATATTGATTTAAATCTATACAACATAAATGTTGACTCAATACAAAGTGATTAAAAAACGTTGTGGGTCGACTAACAATGATGTCGCAGAACTAGAAATGTTGGCTAAATCATGAAAACCGGTCAAAATGGTCGTGTTTGACCCAACTATTTTGTTCGGATTATTGGTTGGGATTTCCAGGCTACCCAATAATTTACAGTCGGATTCTTGGTCAATTCGGGTCATGTGGTCTAAATTTGACTGGTCGCAGCAGTTTTCTGTTTGTGGTTCCATATATTGGGAGCTGCTCCATTCACAGATATAATTCCTCCATACCCTGAACACTTCCATGGGCAGTCCATTGGTTCATACATAGTTACTGAGTTGATTATGGCATATCGCTAGTAATCTCTGGAATTCCGCCCCTGGCAGTTTAACATTGTTATGATATATGGCTTGTGTTGCAGATATAGAAGAAGAAGCAGGACAAGGAGTCCGAGTATCTCACGAAGTCCTCCCTATCGCCGCCGTCGTATCACCAGGAGTCCTGTTCGTAGTCGCTCTAATAGTCCTCCATCCAGATATCGTGCATCTCCTCGGGCTGAGAAGCGGTTGTCTACAAGTCGAAGTCGAAGCAGGAGTGTGTCAGTCTCAGGTTCCTCCAGGGGTTCCCCAGCTCCAAAGAGAGCTAGCAAGGATAAATATAGGTCGAGGACATCTTCTGGCAGTCCACCAGTGAGAGAAGGTTTAGTATCGTACGGAGATGGTTAGAAAAGTAGATGGAACCTGTGCATTTATTCCTGCTCTCTTTATAGTTTCTGTTCGTATGCACATCTTTTGAACTAAAGTCATTTCTGTAATGGTTGTTCTTTGAGTGTATGTCAGAATAATAGATTTGGGACTTTGTTCTCTGTTTAATTAGAAATTTTCAAGACATTGTTGGCTTAAAGATTTGGGACTTTGAAATTAAGTCTCTTCTTTTTTTACTTGATTCTTATTTTTATGTTAGGTTAGTAGTCGAAAGCTTTTCATTTAACTGGTTTGATTTTTACCACCTACGCGAACATTAATTGTCCATTTTTAATCGGAACTTTTTGCCCCAAATTGCCTAACTAAATCGATTAAAACATACATTTATACTAAAAACAGTAAGTCTCATGGGAGACGGTCTATCCTATAGACGGGATCCATAAAGTCCAGCCCAAACAATTTAGCAATTAAAAAAAAAGAAAAATAAAAATAGAAATTAAAGTAACTGGTATCTTCATCTTTGGAATTTAACCGCCTACTTCTAATTAATTGCCATTGGAACCCATGAAAATTGTCTCTGCCATTTCAATTCCACAATGATTCAATTCAAAATTATCATTTCAGAAATTGTCTCTAGCAATAAGCTTCATCCTTTTTTTTGGAACCCATGAAGATTGTCTCCATTAAGCTTATTTCAGGTCCTTTCGAATAAGATTGTCTCCATTAAGCTTTCGAAGTCTCCATTAAGCTTATTCCAGGTCCTTTCGAAAAAGTGACAAAGGAATATTGTTTTATCAGGAAGTCTTTTTTTTTGTTCACCAAGGTTCATCAATGGCGGTTGTTCCCCATGTTTTAGAGTTATGATGACTTAGTTTGGAATTATAATGACTAAGTTTTGAAATTATAATGACTGAGTTTTGGATTTATAATGACTAAGTTTTGAAGTTATAATAACTAAGTTTTGGAGTTATAATGACTAAGTTTTGGAATTATAATGACTGAGTTTTTGATTTATAATGACCAAGTATTGGAGTTATAATCATTAAATTTGATATGATTTTTTCTGAAAAAATGAAAATGAATTTTTTTTTTTGTGAAAAAATCAACAATGAAAATCTCAAAAAAAAATGGGCGAAAAATGGGCGAAATGAAAATAAAAAATGGGCGAATTGATCAGATTATAGAGCTTGAATAAGAATTTGAGACCCAAAAAACATACTATTAGAACCTATATCAACAATGATCAGACCCAAAATCATTTCTTTAACATGGTCTTATACTCTTCTCTAACTCTAGCATCATCTCCTCCATAACCACCACTCAATTCACAAACCAAATCAGAAATAAAAAATGGGCAAAAAAATAAAAAATCTTTGAAAAATCAAAAACGAAAGATGTTTAAAAATTGTTGAAACTGGAGAAATGGTGATGATGAGTAAAATCTCTGAAAAATCAAAAATGAAAGATGATTAAAAAATTATAAACACACCGAGAATTAATGAAGAAATGGTCGACAATGGCTTGAGATCTCTGAAGATTATGGTCGAATATGGAGATGAAGATGATAGATGACTAAACTCTGAAGAAATGGCGAAATGGCGTGAGAGTTGAAGAGGAATGGACGGTTTCTTCTTCAAATGAGTAGTGATGATGGCAGACTCTTCTTTCAAAATCTTGGGAATCAGTTTTTTTTTTTAATTTTATTTTTTAAAATTATCAAAATACAAAATTGGGCTGGGCCAATTTAATAGTCTATCCTATAGACCGTCTTTTAGAAGAATTTGTGTACTAAAAATGTTAACACAAAAACTTGGCCGAGACGGCCTCAATATGAGACGGGACATGGGCCGGCCCAATGATAGGCGCGTGTGTTGCACGCGCGCGGATTTCCATCCAAGTTTCCTTATTTTTCTTTTTTTTTTTTGGCAACTTATAAACTTCCTCCCCATTAATGAAAGTCTGAAACTGCCTTTTTCAGTTTCATTTCAAATCATTCCAATCAAAAGTTTCCATTGCCTTCTTCCTTGCTCCATTTTTGTTCTTGCATCCGGTTGAATTGCAGCAGTTCTTTCCTCCATTTTTTCTACTGGTAACGACTTCTTCTTTGTTATTTTTTTTGATAATGCATGTTTATTTTGTTGCGATCGTTTATTTTTTAGTCGTTTTTGATGTTGTTCTTCATCATTTTCACTTTTTGGAGCCATCGTGTTCTTCATTATTTCTCCTTTTTCATTTTTTCAGTTTTTGAATTCATACATTTGTTGATTTTATTGTCTTTCCCTCTGTTTCCATGTTCTTTGTAGTGTCTTTGTTTTTCTTATAAACAATGGTGAAGCCTAGAGGTAAGAAACAAGATGAAGAGTTGTCATTGGCTGCCCTTTCGAAGGGGAAAGGAGTATCAAAGAGTAAGAGTGCTAAAAGCACAAAGAAGAACGCGAAATCATCAAATAATGCTGTTGTTGTGAAGGAGAAATAGTCTAGAAACAGATTGAAAGAACAGGTCGCAGTAATATCAACTCCAGAAGGACCGTAAGTTATGCCTCCATAATTGTTAGGGTTAATATGAAATATATATATATATATATATATATATATATATATATATATATATATATATATATATATATATATATATATATATATATATATATATATATATATATATATATATATATATATATATATATATATATATATATATATATATATATATATATATATATATATATATATATATATATATATATATATATATATATATATATATATATATAGGGGAGGGATCCATTGAGAAGGGGTCTCAAAATGAGAAGGATGAGAAAGATTTATAGCCATTGATCTTATCAAAATCTAACGGGTGAAATCATCTTTCTCGTCGATTTTTTCTCCATTTTATGTTATGATTTAAGATTACTATGTTTTTAGAAAATGATACTATGTTATGACTAAAGGTTACTATGTTTATTTTTAAAAGTTACGATGTTCTGTTAGGATTGAGAGAACACAGTAACTATACATAATCATAGTAACCCTTATTCATAACATAGTATCTTTTTCTAAAAACATAGTAACCTTAAATCATAACATAAAATGCAAAAAAAACCGGGTAAAAGCATCATAAACCGCGTGCAAGGATGTAAACTCATCCTAACCATTGATCTTTCATCTAAACGGCTGAAATTGCTTCTTACCCTTCTCATTTTAAGACCCCTTCTCATTTGATCCTAAATATATATATATATATATATATATATATATATATATATATATATATATATATATATATATATATATATATATATATATATATATATATATATATATATATATATATATATATATATATATATATATATATATATATATATATTTGGCAAATAATGTGTAATATATACCAAAAGAAGATACAAACAGACGCTCAGGCCGGAAATTAACTCCACCCGAGCCACCAAAAACGCTAGCCGCTCAGACAAAAAAGGAGAGCACTAGCCCAAAAACCCCAAAAACTAAACAAGCTAATTTACAAGCATATCTATCATCCTACTGTTTTCCCTCCCAGCCATCCTAAAAACTATACAATCAACCGCTTCCTTCAGACCAAAAGTGTGATTATCGAAGACTTTTTTGTTTCTTTGCATCCAGATGCAGTAGATCATTTCTGTCCATAGCCCCACAATCAGCTTTGCTCGATCAATCTTCTTTTTGTTGATTTTGCTCATTTGTAGGATTTCGGCTTGAAAGTTCGGATCATCAAGTCCCTTGGGCAGGAACTTGAAAAGATGAGTGCGAATATCCTTGGCATTGGTACAGTCGAAAAACAGGTGTTGAGCTGTCTCCCTAGTTCCCCCGCACAAAACACATGAGTCATCAGTCAAAGTCATCCATTTACCAATTCTATCCTTTGTGGTCAAACGATCCTGGATAGCGAGCCATGTGATGAAACGAGCACTGGGACTAGCGGCGTTCTTTATCATTATATTCCCCCATTGGACCTTTGGAGCATCAGCTATTAATAGCTCATAAGCTCTGCCTATAGCAAAGGCGTTGCCCTTTGTGACTTTACTCCATCCCCCTAGTTGATCTAGAAGACTCCTATGCTTGATGATCTTTTTGAAGCTCCATGAAGCGTGCATAGAGGGAATCACGTCGTGAATGCCCTTAGTTCTCAAGTAGTAACTATGAACCCACTTCACCCACAGATTTTCCTTATTACGATCCAGGTTCCACAGTTGCTTTAGAATAGCTGCCCTGTTCCAAAGATACATATCCCTCAAGTTGAGGCCCCCCTTTGCATAAGGTAAGCCCATTTGCTTCCAAGAAATAGCTGCCTTCTTTGTGAGACCCTCTTTTCCCGACCAGATGTACGACCTGCAAATGTTCTCCACCATTTTGATGAGTTTTTTGGGGAGACAGAAGATTTGGGCCCAGAAGTTTAGCATTCCACCAATAACACTACGGACGAGTTGAACTCGTCCTGCATAGGAGAGCAACCGAGAAGACCAGAACCCAATTTTCCCAACGATCTTATCCACAAGTGGCCGACAGTCTCGCGTATTCAGTTTCTTTGAATGGAGGGGAACGCCAAGATAACGAAATGGGAAGGAGCCCTCCTCCATGTCAAGAAAGAGAGTGATTTGCTCTCTAACCTGAGTGTCAGTCCCTGAGATATACACATTACTTTTGCTCGTGTTCGCCTCTAACCCCGAAGCCTTTGAGAAATTGTGGAAGGTGCGCATAAGACATTTGACTGATTCTAAATCCGCTTTACAGAACATAAGTAAGTCATCTGCAAAAAGGAGGTGAGTAATCTTGACTTTCTTGCATCTGGGGTGGAATTGGAAGCTTTTGGACTCACTTTTCTTATGAAGCAGCCTGGACATATACTCCATTGCAATTGCAAACAGGTATGGGGATAAGGGATCACCTTGGCGAAGGCCTTTTTTTGCATCAAAAGGCTCCATCGGCATGCCATTCACAAGAATCGAGAATGATACAGTGGTGACGCACAATTTGATCCAGTGGACGAACTTTGGAGGGAAACCCATTTCATTCATGACCGAGAAGAGGAACTCCCAACTGATAGAATCATAAGCTTTCCTGAGATCCATCTTGATCATGCATCTAGCGCTATTGTTTTTGCGAGTGTACCCTTTGATGAGCTCTGCTGCTAGGAGAATGTTATCCGCCATTTGCCTCCCTGGTATGAACCCTGATTGGGCTTGATCAATCACACTCCCCATCACTTTCTGGAGTCTACTTGTCAGAATTCTAGAGATGATCTTGTACACAACAGTGCAACATGCAATAGGCCTGTAGTCTCCCACTTTGTTAGCCTTAGCAGATTTGGGGATCAGAGTAATGGTGGTACAATTTAGGGGGTGGAAGAACAAGTTGCAATTGAAAAACTCATGAATAGCACTTAGGAGGTCCTCCTTAATGATATCCCAGGCTCGCTTGAAGAAGCAGGCATTCAGACCATCAATCCCCGGAGCTTTGTTGTCATTCATCCCAAAGAGGGTTTGATCTCCGCATCAGTGATCTCCCGGATCAGCATCTGAGTATTATTATTATCTAGCTGACTCCCCTGTCTCATAATGTCTTTGTTGATCACCTCTAGGTTTGGGGTAGTAGTACCTTGAAGCTTCTTGTAGAACTGGCTGATTTCCCTTTGGATCTCTTGAGGGGTATTAAGCCATTTACCCTCACTGTCTTGAAGCTCATGGATGCTGTTTGAGGCTCTTCTTTCTTTTATGGAAGCATGAAAGTAAGCTGTGTTATCATCCCCGTGTTTCATCCAATTTATCCTAGCTTTCTGGATAAGGGCCTTGTCTTCGATTTTCCGCCACTTACGAACCTGAGCAAGGATCTCTTTCTCTTGTCTGTGAAGGTCTGCATTTCGAGGGTCAGATTGGAGACTAGATTGGACAATCTCACGCTTCCGATCCCAATTCTCGATCTTATCTCGAACCCCCGCGAATTCTTTTGAGTGAAGCTTTTTTAACCCGTCTTTCACATTTCTCAGCTTATGCCATAGCCTCTATAGCCCCGTACCCTTGACCTTTATCCTCCACGCTTACTCAATGACCCTATGGAAATCCTGATGATCACAAAGGTAGTTGAAGAAACGAAACGGCTTACTCTGCTTCTGCTCATACTCCTCAAGCTTTAGGATCAAAGGAGTGTGGTCGGAGAATTGATGGTTTGCATACCGGACGCTCGCGTGATTATAGGTGAGTAACCACTGGAGATTTCCAATTGCATGATCAATTTTAGTGAGAGTGCGGTTAACCCCTTCTTCCCTATTTGTCCACGAAAACTGATGGCCTTTCTCTTTGATGGGATGGAGCTCCATGGATTCCATCCACTGGGCCATATCGCAAGTTTCATAAGTAGTGACCAGTGACCCATTCTTCCTGTGTTCCTCTTTGTAGATTGCATTGAAATCTCCCATAAACAAACATGCCGAATTATACTTTAGTTTCTCCATGTCTTTCCACAAGTCACGACGATCCCTTACGGTGTGGAGGCCATACACAAATACGATGTAGAAAAACACATTCGAATTCAACAGAGAGATTTTGGTTGCTATAAATTGTTGATGCGTGTCACATTGCATCACTCTGCATTTGTCGTGTCTCCAACCAACCCATATCCTCCCTTGCCCTTGTTGCGAAGAGTTTATGCACCAATTCCATTTACCACCGAACCGTTTTTGAATTTTCTTTGCATTTGTCTCTTTGATTTTTGTCTCCAATAACCCAACTACGCTTACTTTTTTTGAATCAAGGAAACTCACAATTTCCTTGATTTTAGCGGGGCTATTCATGCCCCTCACATTCCAAGACACAATGATCATTTCGGGGAGGGAATTGGAGGGTTTCCGTCCCTTGTTTTTTCATTTTCCACTACTGTCCTGCTCTCTTCACAAAACTGATCTGCTGTGTGTGTATCCTTTGCACTGCTCGAACTTATACTGTCATTCATGGTGATCTGATTCACACGGTTTTGCCCACCCCTTCTGGCAGTCCTATTTAGTGGCACTGGGGTCCAACCACCTTCCATGTCTTCACCCTGATCCGTAGACAAAGAGGATGAGGCTGCTGCCTCTTCGTGCGTCTGCTCATCGGGTAAGTCAGTAGTTGTACTGATGTGGTTCAGCTGAGTAAAAGGCTAGTCAGTGGCTGTCGGATCTAGTATCTCCATGTTCTCCCTATGCTGCAGTGTATCAGATTCTCTTTGCACACTACTAGCTGCATCTAATTTAAGTTTTAGCTCCTCCAAAGATGAAACTCCCTGCATAATTTTAGCTATATTCCGAGGCATCCAAACTCGTTTTTCTACCCCTTGCTTGTGAACTTCTTTCTTGTTATGTTTTATAGGGCCATCCTCCTCTCCATTTTCATCGCACACATGACCCACTTTATTACATTTACTGCAAAAGTAAGGCTTCCATTCGGGTATGGCTTTTTGGAGGAATTCCTTCCCAGAATTATCACGCACTCTAATATCAGTCACAAACTTCTGAGTTATATCCACTTCAACCAGGACTCTCGCATA
>JAAKBH010000808.1:80000-102239 GCA_019776075.1 Amaranthus palmeri
GTATGGTAATATTTGACACTGATAAGTACTGAAAATGCATGTTGTGTTTTATGTAGATCATTGTGTTGTTTGTATAATTGATATAGTTATCATCAAAATCGAACGAGTTAAGTGAATGATTGATACATGTTTTGTTATGTATTTCATGTTGCCTTGTATAACTAGTTGTAAACAAGATAAGTGAATATTAATTCATGTATGGTAGTAATTAACAGTGATAAGTTTTGAAATTGTATAACTTGAGGTTATATTTATGTAGTTCACTGTGTTAATGTATAATTGATATAGTTATAATCAAAATCAAACGAGTTATTTGAATGATTGATACATGTTTTGTTATGTATTTCAGTTTATCTTGTATAACTCGATGTAAACAAGATAAGTGAATAATTGATTCATGTATGGTAGTAATTGATAGTGATAAGTTTGGAATTGTATGCTATTATGTAATTTGGTTTTTGTTATATGTTATTACTATTGCATGTAAACTGATACTTATTAGATCAAAATTCATAAACTTAAAACTATAATATGTGACTTTTTTGTGTGCGTAGGGTTGAAAAGGAAATCAGAACAAACTATAAAATTTGGTCGTTTTTGGAGGTGAATGGGAACAAAATTGTTTTAACCAAAGCGCAACTGGATTCCGTAAAAGAAGTGGGGTTTGGTGGGATGCTGGATATTAAGGTTTCCAAATACCCACCTGGTATTCTAGCATACTTAGTTTCAAACTTTGATCTATACGGTTGGGTGCAATGGATAAAAAATGATTAGTTGGAAAGGGAGTATTATTTGACACCTGGTGACGTTCATGCCATATTGGGGTTGCCCATGAATCAAAGGAATTTTATCCAAACATCGTTCAAAAATAAAGAACTTGTTGCGAGGTGGAGGTATTTTCTTGGCTTGGGGGATGACGAGGAGTTGAAGACCCACATGATACTGGATAAGTTCAAGGACTATCCAGAGGGTGGTGATGTTTTTAAACAATTATTTGTTTTGTATGCTGGATTAGCAATCCTAGTGTAATAGCCCTATTTTAAAGCCTCTTATAATCTTAACTTAAATAGTCTTGGTAATGATTTGTGCTAGTAATTAACTTACCAAATTATTTATCCTTAAGTGTCAACAATGATGAGAGTTTAATTCATAAAACTTTTATGTTTGAATAAACGAAGTTTTGTTTTGATGTTATTATTATACTAAAGTAAAGATTTTCAATGTACTTAGTTTTATTAAAGTTTATTTGATTTACTAAAATAACATTAAGTCCGTTATAAACTTTGTTGATTTGACATATATATTAATGTGGTTTATTATTAGAAAATTTTTATTATTTGCAAATAAACTATGTTAACAAAAGCTCATTTTAAGTGATTTAATAAAAGTAGTTATAATTGAATAAACAAAATATATTTATAAAAAAAAAACTAAGCTTTTTATAATGTTATTATAGTTTGTTGGTATTTGAAAACATAGTTTTTGTTATGGTTTTATATTGTTGACAAACAAATATATATTATTTCCTAAAAACAAGAATTTCAGAAATTTTTTCAAAACTAGCATCTTACTTCTAAAATCATTTAAAAATAGTAAATGAGTGTATTTTGACCTCATCTTTTAGCATATCCTCCACATGCATGTTATTGAAGATACCAAACCATTAGATTGAGGTAGCTTGTGCTATAATTAAAGAAAAGAGTGTAGATATGAACAAAGGTCAGGTTTAGAGTCAGATTTGCAGGGTCTGAAAGATACCCCAATTTACCTAAGCTATACCCTATGTAATTGAGTGCTACCACTTGGAACTTTTTCCTAACACTCTAAGCTTTCTATAGATACCTTACACGCCCTTATATCCCTCCAGAAATGGGAGATTCATCCCCATCTTTCTACCACTTCATCACAACAGTTTCTGGCAGCTTGTATGCCTTCAACAAATCATCCTTTTTATCCAAAGTTCTCTTAATAAGTGCCTCATATTTTTATACCATAATATTGTAGACATCCTAAGCTTTCCATTGATACCTCACACGCACATATATAAGCTATATAAGCCCCTCATCTTCAAGCAAACATTCACAACTTGTTGTTCGTTTTTGGTCAGCTTTATACATGAATACTATTTAAAGTGTTTACCCATATTCCTCTTCATGCATGTATAAATAAACCTTATGGTGGTGTTGTACATAAAATTCCTCACATTTTAGACCCAAGAGTTGCATTCATTGGTGCATGAAGGGTTATGTTTTGCCTTCAAACATTTTGTATAACTATGAGTAAGCAAATTTCAAACACTTTCTGTTTTGTGGATTTTCGACCATCTTCTCCTCATTTTATTACTATAGTTTGTTCTTAAGAAATATGGATCTTGGAGTTGTGAGCAATTAGACACTTGAATAATTGGATTTGGAGTTCGGAGCTAGAGGTTATGAGCATTTTAGTAAGACATGCCGAAAGGGACTTATGATGGTTTTAGTATTATTATTTTGGAGCTTGGATTATTATTGTTGAAACCTTGAAGATTATTCTTGGAGCTTATTTTCTCTTATTTTGGAGTTCTTATTTCTTATTATATCTCTTGCAACCTTGGTGGCTCATGGTACACACTTCTTAACCTTCTTACTATGTGACATTTATATTATATTTATTTGAGTATGTGAAAGGTATGACAATATGTTAGATTGATTAAATTTTACCTTGCATGTTCACATAAAGTAAAAATAACACATTTTTGTGTTCAAAGTAAAAATAAAGTGTTTATTATAAGTTGAAGTATATGGATGTTATAACTTTAAAATTTATGATATTATATATATATTACTGATAGAAATGCTATTCATATGTTTATATTATAAATTTTCAAGTATTGCGGTTATTACCCGAAATCGGTATTAAATTAAAGTCACAAAAGAAAATATATATAAATCTGAAAATTTCTCATTTATATGATATTAATGATGGATATATGTTTATTATGTCTATTTTCAATTTAATGTTCATGCATGTAAATTTTATGAAATTTCTATTATGTTAACATGCATAGAAAACGTGTTTTGAGGTGTTTTTGTGATGTTATTGTTGTGAATGAATTTTGTGTGAGCTTAGTAACTTAAGTAATGTATTTTATATGAACTCCACAATAGATAAAATTTAGAAAATCACTTAATTTTATTTCCTTAAAGTTATTTCATTAAAATAGTTATTTATGAAATTTTAACTAATAAAATATGTTCTAATATATCAAAGGGGCTTAAGTATAATATTGATGGATAAAATAGTTTATAAAATCATATTATTATGTTTTCTACAAGTTTGGACCAGAATATAATCTTTTGGTATTTATCTATGAATTTTTATTAAGTGTTTTACTACTTACCGATAAAACGTAGAATGCTAAAATATGAAACAAATACTAAATGGACTATTTTGGACTTGAAATTTTTATGAGACTCTTATATGGACAGTAGGTTTAGAATTTCATCATTGGATAAGTTTATAAGACCATCTATTAACCCTTGTGAATTTTAAATAAAAAGGTAAATCCTAAACCGATAAAATATAAAATAAATACTAAATGAACTATTTTTGACTTGAAATTTTTATGAGACACTCCCATATACATTAGGATCATATGAGGACTCTTGGATAAATTTTTCGTGGACATTTGAGGACATCAACAATTTTATGTCGGTTTATCGGTAAATTGGTCAAATAATTTAGTTACAATTTATAGGCTCGTTTTTCTTGAACTTTCTGGTCTAAAACTCACTTCATATAACTTCTAGATCTCTAATATAATTTTATAATATTTTAATTGGTTATTATGAGTTTTTAATTAATTTACATGTTTAATCGAAGGAAATTCTTTAATAAATATTATGAAATATTTTCCTTTAGTTATATAAGTTTGTATAGTCTTGTAGAGAACTTATATAGTCTCTGGAACCTTTTTATATTTGGTGAAATTTTATTTATTGATAATTTCTTAATTATTGAATTGTCAAGTATGTTGACTTTTCCTTAAGTGAATGTCTTGAGGTTTGACTAGACTAGGGTTGACTTATAACAATGTGAAATAAATAATATGGATTCTTGTTTGAACTTATGTGTACTTGGATGAATGACTCTGATAGTAAGGAAATGTCGAACCACGGACCGGCGTGTAATCCGGCGCCCGTGTTTCCCGGCACGTAGAAATGCGGGGTAAGACAGGGGGACCGAGAGAGTCCCATCCTGTAGAAGCTCGAGCATAAATATTGGTGGAGCGACGGCTCCCATCACAGTTAGAGTTTGGAACACGTTCCTCCTCTAGCCAGACCCTTACATATATCAGAAAGTCATTATTATGTGTGTTGTGCGAATGTGATTTTGGGATCTAATTTAGTAGATCCATCGGATGAAGCTTACAGTTACCAAGTGTAGGTGACTGTAGCAAAGATATTTATCTACATTCATGTGATGAATGTGAAAAGTTGTTGAAAGTATTCGAGAACTGAAAATGAAAAACGAGAATCGAGGAACTTAAAATCAAGTTCTGAAATGTACTTTGCATATCTTGTGAATATATTATGATTGTCATAGTATTGCATTGTTGAGGAGTTTGTACTTGGCGTTAGGCGCTGATTCCGATTCAAACGGCTGTCATCCGTATCATGGATGGCAGTATTTTGCAGGAAGGTTTAGCTTCAAGTTTCGATCCAGGACGCAACATTTAATTTCTCTATCAAGGAATTAGCCTCGTTTTATTTCACTTATTGGTAACTTGGATGGTCATGGTGTATTTGTGCTTTTATTATGAATTTAGGAAAAAAAAAATGTCTTATTCTCTCAATTGTAATATTCTAAACTTGTGTTTTCAAACGATTTTAAATTTCAATGAATTTTAACAGTTTCGAATTTAAGACTTTCAAATTAATTATTGTAAACATAATATAAGTGTGAATTATATCCCTGGATTGTCGCGCCTGTTACAAATGGTATCAGAGCATGGTTTGCTTTAGTGAGTGCGCGGATCTCCATATCCGAGCGTTAAGGATTCATAGGTTATAAATTAGGTTGAGGAAGAGTTATGATTATTAGTTTGAAAAGAATTTACACAAAGGTATTTTAGAATGTTTTGGTTTGATTGATTAAGGATATTATTAGAGTTATATCTTAATGGTTGAGCACTTATAGACTTTTGAGGATTTTCAATTTAATTGAAAGTGGGCTGTTGAAAATTATTGTGATAACGATTTGTGGAATATAAAGATATAATACTCATTACTTGAAGGTGATAAATTGTGGATATTCGTAGAGTTTGACCTTGGTGATTTTATGTCATGACTAGGGAGAATGCTTTATTTGGAAGATTAATAGATTATATAAGGTGTGAAGAGGTTAAGAGAAATATATCAAGTTTTGATTGGTGAACGAATGAGTTACCTCACATATGAAAATAGAATTATTGTATGACGTTTATGATGAAAAACAATCGGCAATACGAATCAAGTACCTTCTGATTAAATTTGAGGAATTAAACAGATGAATTAAGGAGTTATTAATTAGGTCACATGGTGGATTCATATTATTATTGGTGAACAAAGTTTCCCTCAAGAGATATGAATGAATATCAAACGAGTTTGAGTGAGTTTGATTGAGTTTGTGTGCTTATCAGAAATAAGGAAAATGAATTAATGAAAAGCTTATTAGTCGTTATTAGAATCAATGAAATGATTACAATGGCTTATGGTAGTAACAAAAAGTTCTGATAAAGGGAGTTATATTGCGATGAAGTTTTCCATGTAATTTTGATGACTAATTATAAAGGTTTTGTTAATTGGAAGTTTAATTATCTTAAAGTTGGGGGACATGTATTGAATGATTGAGTTCTAAATGAAAATGTTGTTCCATAAATGTCTTTAGGAAGAGATAATTGAATGAACTTGCTATGCTCAACGGTACACCAATTTTGTGTTGAGGACAATAGAAAGAGGCAAATATGAAATTTTACGAAGTTATCAACTCGAAACTTATGATGCAACTACTAGAGGGTGAGAAAATCGATTTGGGGTTATGATAACTTACCATGTAATGAAATTGAGGACTTCAACTTAGATTTAAGAGTTGATTTACACAAAAGTTTTCCAATAATCCTTTTAAAGAAAATCTTTATCAACTTAATGAAAATCTTTTTCAGTTTTTGAACCAATAATTTGCCCTATTGAGAAATTATACCCTTGATACTAAAAATCAAGTTAGAGTGAAGACCTGATCAATCTTTACTCTAATCTTTGAAACTAGAAATCAAGTATAGTAGAATTTTCAAGATAGTGGCATCTTTTGGGGCTTAACCAGTAATTTAATTAATAAGCGATGATTTTTTTTTCTTTTATTTTTTTTATTTTGACTTTGACTGACATTTAATTATTGTTTTCTCTAAAGTTGTATAATTTGTTTAACACAAACTTTGTAATTTTTTTTTTTTTGAGGACGAAACTTCTTAATTTGGACAACTCGATTTTTTTTAAACAAGGTTTCATAATTCTCATTTTAATAAAATTATTTTATTCTTCTCTATAATTCGTTAAAAGAGTTTTTAATTTAAGTAATGACAAAATCTTCTATAAATTAATATTTAACAACAAATTTCAAGGTAGATTGAATAACCAACTAAGAGTAGTACTTTATCAACGGAGTAATAAGACTATATCTTAATAATAATAGTAGTAAAAGTTAAGATGATTGCAATTGTATTATTGAATATTAGCTATGTGCTAGAATTTGCAATTAAACATAAAAAGTTATGTACAAAGATTATATTTTAGAGAACATTATCTCATGATTGATGGTTTGTTTGAATGTTTTACTTATGTGTTAGAATTTGATATGACTAGAATGTTCAGTCTAAACCTAACATATTTATGATAGAAAGAGTCACTACTTAAGTGGTGAAGTTTAAAATTAATTATACAAATTCTAAGGAAGAATAAGAGTTGTGAACAAAAAGTATAAATTATAATTTTTGTACATATATAAAGGAATAACTCAAAGTCAAAATAGCGTAAGGATGTAATTGATATCTTGGTTGAATCAAGACTGTCATTGCAATTTCGAGGACGAAATTGTCTTAAGGGGGAAAGAATGTAATAGCCCTATTTTAAAGCCTCTTATAATCTTAACTTAAATAGTCTTGGTAATGATTTGTGCTAGTAATTAACTTACCAAATTATTTATCCTTAAGTGTCAACAATGATGAGAGTTTAATTCATAAAACTTTTATGTTTGAATAAACGAAGTTTTGTTTTGATGTTATTATTATACTAAAGTAAAGATTTTCAATGTACTTAGTTTTATTAAAGTTTATTTGATTTACTAAAATAACATTAAGTCCGTTATAAACTTTGTTGATTTGACATATATATTAATGTGGTTTATTATTAGAAAATTTTTATTATTTGCAAATAAACTATGTTAACAAAAGCTCATTTTAAGTGATTTAATAAAAGTAGTTATAATTGAATAAACAAAATATATTTATAAAAAAAAAACTAAGCTTTTTATAATGTTATTATAGTTTGTTGGTATTTGAAAACATAGTTTTTGTTATGGTTTTATATTGTTGACAAACAAATATATATTATTTCCTAAAAACAAGAATTTCAGAAATTTTTTCAAAACTAGCATCTTACTTCTAAAATCATTTAAAAATAGTAAATGAGTGTATTTTGACCCTCATCTTTTAGCATATCCTCCACATGCATGTTATTGAAGATACCAAACCATTAGATTGAGGTAGCTTGTGCTATAATTAAAGAAAAGAGTGTAGATATGAACAAAGGTCAGGTTTAGAGTCAGATTTGCAGGGTCTGAAAGATACCCCAATTTACCTAAGCTATACCCTATGTAATTGAGTGCTACCACTTGGAACTTTTTCCTAACACTCTAAGCTTTCTATAGATACCTTACACGCCCTTATATCCCTCCAGAAATGGGAGATTCATCCCCATCTTTCTACCACTTCATCACAACAGTTTCTGGCAGCTTGTATGCCTTCAACAAATCATCCTTTTTATCCAAAGTTCTCTTAATAAGTGCCTCATATTTTTATACCATAGTATTGTAGACATCCTAAGCTTTCCATTGATACCTCACACGCACATATATAAGCTATATAAGCCCCTCATCTTCAAGCAAACATTCACAACTTGTTGTTCGTTTTTGGTCAGCTTTATACATGAATACTATTTAAAGTGTTTACCCATATTCCTCTTCATGCATGTATAAATAAACCTTATGGTGGTGTTGTACATAAAATTCCTCACATTTTAGACCCAAGAGTTGCATTCATTGGTGCATGAAGGGTTATGTTTTGCCTTCAAACATTTTGTATAACTATGAGTAAGCAAATTTCAAACACTTTCTGTTTTGTGGATTTTCGACCATCTTCTCCTCATTTTATTACTATAGTTTGTTCTTAAGAAATATGGATCTTGGAGTTGTGAGCAATTAGACACTTGAATAATTGGATTTGGAGTTCGGAGCTAGAGGTTATGAGCATTTTAGTAAGACATGCCGAAAGGGACTTATGATTGTTTTTGTATTATTATTTTGGAGCTTGGATTATTATTGTTGAAACCTTGAAGATTATTCTTGGAGCTTATTTTCTCTTATTTTGGAGTTCTTATTTCTTATTATATCTCTTGCAACCTTGGTGGCTCATGGTACACACTTCTTAACCTTCTTACTATGTGACATTTATATTATATTTATTTGAGTATGTGAAAGGTATGACAATATGTTAGATTGATTAAATTTTACCTTGCATGTTCACATAAAGTAAAAATAACACATTTTTGTGTTCAAAGTAAAAATAAAGTGTTTATTATAAGTTGAAGTATATGGATGTTATAACTTTAAAATTTATGATATTATATATATATTACTGATAGAAATGCTATTCATATGTTTATATTATAAATTTTCAAGTATTGCGGTTATTACCCGAAATCGGTATTAAATTAAAGTCACAAAAGAAAATATATATAAATCTGAAAATTTCTCATTTATATGATATTAATGATGGATATATGTTTATTATGTCTATTTTCAATTTAATGTTCATGCATGTATATTTTATGAAATTTCTATTATGTTAACATGCATAGAAAACGTGTTTTGAGGTGTTTTTGTGATGTTATTGTTGTGAATGAATTTTGTGTGAGCTTAGTAACTTAAGTAATGTATTTTATATGAACTCCACAATAGATAAAATTTAGAAAATCACTTAATTTTATTTCCTTAAAGTTATTTCATTAAAATAGTTATTTATGAAATTTTAACTAATAAAATATGTTCTAATATATCAAAGGGGCTTAAGTATAATATTGATGGATGAAATAGTTTATAAAATCATATTATTATGTTTTCTACAAGTTTGGACCAGAATATAATCTTTTGGTATTTATCTATGAATTTTTATTAAGTGTTTTACTACTTACCGATAAAACGTAGAATGCTAAAATATGAAACAAATACTAAACGGACTATTTTGGACTTGAAATTTTTATGAGACTCTTATATGGACAGTAGGTTTAGAATTTCATCATTGGATAAGTTTATAAGACCATCTATTAACCCTTGTGAATTTTAAATAAAAAGGTAAATCCTAAACCGATAAAATATAAAATAAATACTAAATGAACTATTTTTGACTTGAAATTTTTATGAGACACTCCTATATACATTAGGATCATATGAGGACTCTTGGATAAATTTTTCGTGGACATTTGAGGACATCAACAATTTTATGTCGGTTTATCGGTAAATTGGTCAAATAATTTAGTTACAATTTATAGGCTCGTTTTTCTTGAACTTTCTGGTCTAAAACTCACTTCATATAACTTCTAGATCTCTAATATAATTTTATAATATTTTAATTGGTTATTATGAGTTTTTAATTAATTTACATGTTTAATCGAAGGAAATTCTTTAATAAATATTATGAAATATTTTCCTTTAGTTATATAAGTTTGTATAGTCTTGTAGAGAACTTATATAGTCTCTGGAACCTTTTTATATTTGGTGAAATTTTATTTATTGATAATTTCTTAATTATTGAATTGTCAAGTATGTTGACTTTTCCTTAAGTGAATGTCTTGAGGTTTGACTAGACTAGGGTTGACTTATAACAATGTGAAAGAAATAATATGGATTCTTGTTTGAACTTATGTGTACTTGGATGAATGACTCTGATAGTAAGGAAATGTCGAACCACGGACCGGCGTGTAATCCGGCGCCCGTGTTTCCCGGCACGTAGAAATGCGGGGTAAGACAGGGGGACCGAGAGAGTCCCATCCTGTAGAAGCTCGAGCATAAATATTGGTGGAGCGACGGCTCCCATCACAGTTAGAGTTTGGAACACGTTCCTCCTCTAGCCAGACCCTTACATATATCAGAAAGTCATTATTATGTGTGTTGTGCGAATGTGATTTTGGGATCTAATTTAGTAGATCCATCGGATGAAGCTTACAGTTACCAAGTGTAGGTGACTGTAGCAAAGATATTCATCTACATTCATGTGATGAATGTGAAAAGTTGTTGAAAGTATTCGAGAACTGAAAATGAAAAACGAGAATCGAGGAACTTAAAATCAAGTTCTGAAATGTACTTTGCATATCTGTGAATATATTATGATTGTCATAGTATTGCATTGTTGAGGAGTTTGTACTTGGCGTTAGGCGCTGATTCCGATTCAAACGGCTGTCATCCGTATCATGGATGGCAGTATTTTGCAGGAAGGTTTAGCTTCAAGTTTCGATCCAGGACGCAACATTTAATTTCTCTATCAAGGAATTAGCCTCGTTTTATTTCACTTATTGGTAACTTGGATGGTCATGGTGTATTTGTGCTTTTATTATGAATTTAGGAAGAAAAAAAAATGTCTTATTCTCTCAATTGTAATATTCTAAACTTGTGTTTTCAAACGATTTTAAATTTCAATGAATTTTAACAGTTTCGAATTTAAGACTTTCAAATTAATTATTGTAAACATAAATAAGTGTGAATTATATCCCTGGATTGTCGCGCCTGTTACACCTAGCACCACTACCGGAGAATAAAATTCGATACAATCTGCTACTGGTTGTTGAGGTAGTTTCTGCGATTCAGTCGTTTGATTGGTGTCACTATACCCTTTCTGTTTTAGCTTCCTCTATTGCTCGCATCTTAAAACTTGGGTCAACCCATTCCACTGTGAATGGGTGTGCGATTATTCTGCTGGTGGCGTATTGTTATCGGATTGTTTTCAAGGGTCAAGGTACCCAAAGTCGCTGCCTTTGATTCAGAACCTTACCGACCAAATGTTGAAGGTTAAGTTCTATGAAGAGCGGGAGGGAGGTTTTGGTAATGGCAGGATTATAGCTGACGGGTCCTGATTTGCGAGGCAAATAAGGATTTTGCTGTTGGAGATTTTAAAGAAGTGTCTGTGGATGAGGCTGGTATTGAGGATGAGGTGAACGGTTTTTTGAAGTTCACGATTCCCGCTGGCGTTAAGAAGCATCGTGAAATCAAATCCATCGCCAAAGATGTGAGTCTATTTAGTTTTTTAAAGTGTGTATATTTTTTTACTTATGCTGGCAACTGTTCAATTTAAACATATAATTGTTCGTTTTATTAATCAAAATTGAGATTAATTGGATAGATTGAATTTTTACATTTTCACAACTGTATTTGTTAAGTTATTACTGTGGGTTATAAATTGCTAAGTGATGGTGATTATGGCAACAATTTATAGTGTTTTGACTGCTTTAAAAGTTTTTTTTTTTTATAAATTTGTTTGTGTTTGGTAAATTGTACTTCCTTCCGTTCCATTTTACTGCAAACACTTACCATTTTTGGAGTTTCATATTACTTGCAACATTACTATTTTTGGCAAAAATAATCTACTTACTTTATCCTCACTTTATTCCTATCACATATCACTATCAATCATACATCATCCCATTAATTATTTAATATACCCACAAGTCACAACCGCTATCTATTTATAATAATTTTTTTTATTTCTACCCCACATATCACCATCAATCATACATCATCCCTACTTTTACCATACAGATTTGACAATCCTTAAATATTGTGCCAAAACCCAATGGTGCAACTAAAATGGAACAGGAGGTAGTATGTGTTAATGCCTTAATTTTTTTTGACATAGTATTTATTGTGCCAATGAATAGTCTGTTGAAGAGGCATTTTTGCTGCTGAAAAAGAACATTGATGTAGTTTGTTTACACATACTGGATAGGTTGTGTGAGGCTTCTAAGAAGAGGTGTTGAAGATGAGGGGGGTTATGTTAGTCACCCAACAAATATTTGAGGACCATGAATGGTTGTCTTCTGTTGATGCATATTATTCAAAAAACCACATGGTTCTAAAACGCAAGAGGTGATTCTTTTAATGCTGGGCAGTGTACTCTTGTCCTAAACCAAGAAAGGCCAGATGAAACAATTGTTCATCGGCCTTAAAGGAGTGCTATTCATTGATCTAGGGTGCACGCGGTGTTGATATCCCGTATGTGTCCTAGTTTATGATAAACAATAGGGAAATTTTTTAAGAGCTTTGTGTATTGGATAAGGAGTTATTGAATGTTAGAAGAAAACAATGGACAAGTTGTGAGTTCTATCAACCCATACGTGTTTGTTATATTACGGTGAATTTTTATGTTGTTTCGCGTTTTAATACTACGTTTTCTTTGCGTCTTTCATTCTCAGTGAGGATATTTTTGCATTCGGTGAATTTTATGCCGTGTCACGTGGCGAAGCTCAATCTCTGAAGAACTTTGGGAAAATTGAGACTGTTATTCTCGATTGTTGGGCAGCCTACCTGAACATGATTGAGAGGAATCAGGATGTGGCCTTGCCAAATAAAGATTGGAAAGCGTTTTTGTTCACAACACAACACTGTGTAAGTGGTTCACATCTTTTTTAAGAGCTTTTTATCGTTTTATTTTTAGTAAATAAAGAGATTTAAGAGATTTTATTGTTGTTTTTAATTTGCTAGCGTCCTTTGGAGATGCTTTTGAACAAGAAGGATGTCGAAAAGGTGAACGATTGAAAGTGCTACAAAGAAGAAATAGTAAACATTTTGTAATTTGGTTACATAGAATGTTGAACAATCATAACTACTGAATCTTAGTTTGTTAGTAGAACATCGCTGTTTTGATTTTTGAAGTAAACATTGATGTTAATATGTGACGGCTCGTATTTTTAACTTGATGTAATGTAATGTTAACTTACTAAATTGCTACATTGTATTTCAGTTCTCCTCTTAAAATACTCAATTGATATGTTATACTATCCATATTGTTTAACTTAATGTAATGTTGTAATGTTAACTTTTTAAATTGTTATGTTAAAATACTCAATTGTCCTCTTAAATAATCACTTTATGTTAAAGTACTCAATTTTCATCTTAAGATAGTCAGTTGATATTCAAAAATAATCCATTCTCTTCTTAAAGTATACAGCTGCCATATTAAAGTACTCAATTTCATCTTAAAGTACTCAGTTTTCATCTTAAGATAGTCAATTTTCATATATTAAAGTACTTAATTATTATCTTAAGATAGTCAGTTCATATATTAAAGTACTCATTTCTCTTCTTAAAGTATACAACTGCCATATTGTAATGTTAACTATAACATTTCTAACAAATTATAATGTATGTAATTGATGCTAAAAAAATGATGTACAAGTTGTATATGTTTCACAAAGAGTGGTAGGGAATCAAATTATATGTTTGTTTCTTTTGTATGGCAGGGTCCCTTTGAGCTGAACTATTAGATCCTTTCTTTTGAGATGTTTCGAAATGTTCTTTCAATCGTTTTTACTCCCCTTTGTGACCATTCTTTCTGGATCTCTTGTGTAACTGTAATGCTGTTGATGCTTGTGAATTTTCTGCCCCATCTTCAATTACATTACTATCCTTTTCAATTATCTTATTGACTTTATCATTGTTGCATTGTATAGTGTTTCTACTACCTTCCTTGCTTCTTAATTGCTTTATGACTTTAAGACAAGATTGTAAAACTTACGTCCCATGCTTTGTCTCTATGTAAGTGTGAAAATTCTTGGGGGTTCCAAGCCTATAGATTGGCGGTGGTTACCAAAAAGCGTATCCCATATATCCTTTTTAGTCTGTAATTCGTTAATTAACTTAGTCAGTGTCCCCTCCTCTCTAGGTAGGGTTTCTCTCCTAGGTTTTCCTAGATTTTCTCCCTAGATTTCAAGGCTTCTCTTCTGTTCTTCAGATTTTCTTTGGGATTCTTGTCCCATGGCTGACGAAATCTCTGATCAGTGTGCTAGGCTGCGGATTACCAGCGATAATGAAGAGGTTGTTGATTTTGGAAATGAGATTGATGAACACAAGATGCCAAACTCGGGTTACGATTAGTGGGTAGGTTGTTGACTGAAAAACCCATCAATTTTGACGCTCTCAAGCGTACGATGAAACATGTATGGTGTGTCTTCGTGAGGATGTTATATTTGTCCTATGAATGCTAATGTTTTCGTCTTCCAATTTCTTCATTGGCAAGATAAAGAACGGGTCTTGGCGGGTCGTCCGTGGTGTTTGAGCAACGATTACTAATCCTTCAAGAAATCTCGAATACGGCTCAACCTTCAGAGGTAACCCTTAATCTTTCTCCTTTTTGGGTACATTTATATAATCTTCCGTTTGGTTTCCGCTCCGATGAGAAGATAAAGGCCATTGTTGGCCCCATAGGGGAGTTTCTTGAAATTGAGGAGGATATCCTTGAGATCGAAAGCTATCAAAGGGTTCGCTTGATGGTGGATGTTACCAAACCGTTAAAATGCTCCCAAAAGATTCGTTTCAAGGGGACAATTATTGAGATTGCTTTGAAATATGAACGTTTGCCACATTTTGTTTTCTTTGTGGCATGATGAGTCATACGGATCGTGATTGTCGAATTGTTCCCGAGGAAGAACGTGAGGGTGGGCATAAATGGAGTCTTGCCATCAAGGCTTCTCCGCGGAAGGGCTTGAGTAAGAATAGAGAAGAAGTGGATGCTTTACGTAATAGGGGCCGAAGTCTTTTTACCCCAAAGCCAAAAATACCTCATTCCTCTGGATATTCTATGGTCCCTTGTTCTACTACTAGCAAAGAAGGTGCGTTTTTAGGGTCTGGTTATGTGAATTCTTCTGTGCCTGTGATACCTGAAGTTGTGGAGTCTGGCTCTCATGTTACTTCTTCTAGTGCACGCTTGGATGATTTGAATGTGAAAGACTCTTTGGTTACGCATGCTGGGGAGGAGGCACCTGTGGTGATTCCGTCTTCTCTTTCAGGTCCGGTTTGCCCTCTCCTGTTACTCTAGGTGATAGTGATGATAGCTCTGTGGGTCTGGTCTTTGAGGTAGGGGCTGTTTCCACAATTGGTAAGAAGTTGGGCAAATATAAACGCAGGAGTGTTAATGCTCAGAATAGGAGGTCTCCTAAACCTGCTTCTCGGGGTTTGTGTTCTAATGAGGGTGGTCGGGAGGATGTCAGGTGTAAGAGGAAGGCAATTGATGGTGAAGTTGTGATGGAGGATGTTAGCTCTGAATACAAGAAATCCAAAGTTTGAGGCCTATGTTGGTGAGTCCGATGGGCAAGTAGCGGCGGTTGGCGATGTCCAACCCCGTGAATATCCATGAAAATCTTGAGTTGGAACTGTCACGCCAATCCCTTGACAGTTAAGCCCTTAAATATTGGTGTTGGCGGGATAGGCTTGATATTGTTTTTTTATGGAGTCCATGGTGGCCAAGGAGAAACTTGAAAGTGTTCGGGTTGGCTGTGGCTTTGATTCGGGTTTTTGTCTGAGTAGTGAGGGTTTTGCAGGGGGTCTGGGCTTATTGTGGAACGGTTCTGATGTGCGCTTGGTTTCTTATTCGAACCATCATATTTTAGTCGAAGTCTTGGAGCCGGATGGGATCAATAATTGGTTGCTTGTGGCGTGTATGGATGGGCGGACCAAGCTCAGAAATACAAGACTTGGGATCTTCTTCGTTCGCTCAAAGGTCGTTATAAGGGTCCATGGGTGTTCTTTGGTGACTTTAACGAGATTCTTTGTCATTCTGAAAAGATGGGCGGGGGGGCTGTTAGAAGTGATCGTGCCATTCAAGCATTTCGCGACTGGGTTGATGATTGTGAGCTCCGTGATCTTGGCTTTCGGGGTAGTTTTTTCACGTGGTGCCGCGGCAATTCTCCAGCTACACACATAAAGAACGGCTGGATAGGTTCTTTGCTACAGCTGACTGGTTTGACATTTACCCTCATTTTGCTGTGATTCATCTTCCTATTTATCGTTCAGAACCACGCTCCCATTCTTTGCGTGCCGATCGTTCTTGCCTCAAGAGAATGGGATAAACCTTTCCGGTTTGAGTCCCTTTGGCTCTCGCATGAGGAGTGCAAGAAGATTGTTGAGGAATCTTGGAATGCTAACTTGGGCTGTCCTATTCAAACCCGTATTGAGTTTTGTAGCATTGGTTTGTCAGAGTGGGCGGATCGAACCTTTGGTGAATTAAGGAAGAAAATCAAGTATACGGAAAAGAGTCTCGCCAAAGCTCAGAAATGCATTCCTGATGCCCGTAATTTGCAAGCTTGCTCTGACCTTAGCTCGAAACTTGATAAGCTTCATCGCCTTGAGGAGTCGTATTGGTTTATGCGGGCCCGCACGAATGAGTTGAAGGACGGTGATCAAAACACTAAATATTTTTCACCACAAAGCTAGTTCGCGGGCGTCGGCGTAATAACATTAAGAGTTTGACTGATGACAATGGGGCTTGGAAGACGGGGGGTGCCGGATGAAACACATCATTACATCTTTTTTTCGCGCATTTTCCAAACTGATAATGTTGAATCTTTTGATGAGGTTTTGGCAGGTATTGGTACTCGTGTTTCTGCTGCAATGAATAGCTCGCTTGATACGAACCCACGGCGGAAGAAATTCGTCAGGCTCTTTTTCAAATGCACCTGACGAAAGCCCGGGTCCGGACGGGTTTCATGCCCTTTTTTCCAACAGTTTTGGGAAGTGGTGGGTGCAGACGTTGTGGTTCTTGTAAAGAATTGGTGGCGTGGCTCTATTACTTTGGAGAGTATTAATAAAACCTGCATTTCTTTAATACCAAAGTGTAAAGACCCAAAATTCATTTCCGATTATCGACCAATTAGTTGTTGTAACGTAGTTTACAAAATTATCTCAAAGGTTCTAACGAATAAGCTTAAGCCTTTTATGGGTTCTATTATCTCCACCAATCAAACGACTTTTATTTAGAAGCGGCTTATTACGGATAATGCTTTAATTGCATTTGAAGTATTTCATGCCATGAAACGTAGGTCGGGGCCTAGGATGGGATCTTTTGCTCTCAAGCTTGACTTGAGTAAGGCTTATGACCGCGTTGAATGGAGCTTCTTGGAGAGAGTTATGTTGCATATGGGGTTTAGTGACTCATGGGTGAAACGTATTATGGGGTGTATTTCCAGCGTGCATTTTAGCTTCAAGCTTAATGGTTCCATCTTTGGTAATTTAATGCCTACTAGGGGCCTACGCCAGGGGGACCCTATTTCTCCCTATCTCTTTTTGATTTGTGCTGATGCTTTTTCATCTTTGTTGTCTCATGCTGTTGCTCATAATGAGATTCATGGTGTTCGGGTTTGTCGTGGTGCCCCTTCTATTTCCCATCTTTTATTCGCTGACGATTGTATTATTTTTGCTAATGCGTCTATGCAGGAGTGCTCTAAAGTAGCTGCCATCATTAGCTTGTACGAGAAAGCCTCCGGTCAAAAGGTCAATTATGAGAAGACGCAAATTTCTTTTAGCAAGAATGTTCCTATTTCGGTCAGGAAGGATATCACTACTCGGTTCGGTGTGGTGGAAGTCGATCGTCATGAGCGGTATCTTGGGCTCCCTACCATTGTGGGCAAGTCAAAGAAGGTGATTTTCTCCAGCATCAAAGAGCGGATTTGGAAGAAGCTTACGGGGTGGAAGGAGAAATTTTTGTCTTTTCCGGGCAAAGAGGTTTTGATCAAAGCTGTAATCCAAGCCATCCCTACATATCTCATGAGTATTTTTAGAATCCAGGATGGGGTTATCGATGCTATTAACTCTATGGTTGCAAATTTTTGGTGGGGTTCGGATAATGGTACTAGGAGGATGCATTGGCACAGTTGGGATAAGGTTTGTATTCCTAAAAAGGACGGTGGATTGGGTTTTCGGGATATTCGAGCTTTTAATTCCGCTCTTCTTGCTAAGCAAGTATGGCGTATTCATAATGGGGAATGCCCTCTCCTTGCCTCGATTCTCCAAGCTCGTTATTTCAAACGTTCCGATATTCTTGAGGCCCGTCGAGGTTATGACCCTAGTTACACTTGGAGAAGTTTATGGGGTTCTAAATCTCTTCTCTTGGAAGGATTGTGCTGGCGGGTTGGTAATGGTTTGTCGATAAATGTGGCGTTCTGACAATTGGATTCCCTATGATTCTCATGCTATTTGTCTTCCCATTGGAGGTGCTTCTGATTTTCCTCTTCGTGTCAGTGATCTCATTGATTATACTAGTGGGCATTGGAACTTGACTCCAATTGAAAATGATACTCCTTCTCCCATTTTGGAAGCTATTCTTAGTATTCCCTTGTCTCGTGATTGGGCTATGGACAGCCTCTACTGGTTACATTCGGCTAATGGAGTCTATACAGTTCGTTCCGGGTATTGGCTTGGTAGAATGGGTTCCACCAGTGTCTCGTCTGTGCTGCAGGTTGCTTCACCTTCTGGGCTGTGGCGGAGAATTTGGTCCATCGAGGGGCCTCCTAAGCTGCGTCACTTCGTTTGGCGGGCTTGCCATGGTAGTCTTGCCGTGAATGATGAGCGTCATAGGCGGCATTTGACCCCTGATCCATCCTGTGAAAGGTGTCATGTATGTCCCGAATCAATTTGTCATGCTTTGGTTGATTGTAGTGCCAATATCTCTGTTTGGAACAACCACCCATGTGGTTTGTTGTTAGCTAATGCTCCTCGCAGCTCCTTTAAAGATCTCTTTTGTTGGCTTATGGATAATACTTCTAGGGAGCAGTTGGTTTTGTTGGCTACCACTTTTTGGGGTATTTGGTTCTCTAGGAATAAGTTCACTTTTGAAGGAAGTTCCAAGGATATTGTTGCCACTGTTTCGAGCTTCACTTCTTTGGTCCATGACTATAATGTCTATGCTCTTCGGGTTTTCAATGGGAGTAGGGTCTCTTCGTGTATTCCTGATAGCTGGACGCCTCCTGAGCTAGGTTGGATTAAAATCAATGTTGATGCCCACGTTTTTCGTAATATTCGGGGTGTTGGGTTTGTTGCTCGTGATGCTGCGGGGCAGCTTCTTATGGCTGGTGTGCGTCGAGTGCGTGCCAATTGGTCCCCTATTCTTTCTGAGATGGCTGCTGTGGTGGATGGGGTTGATATAGCCATTCGTATGGGCTATTCTTTTGTGCACATTGAAGGTGATAATGTCTCTGTCATTGATGCTATTCATCGTCAGTCCCGTGGTTGCTCTCCTTTCTTCCTCTTACTTGATCAAGTGCTTAGTCGGCAGGCTTTGTTTAGTGGGTTTCGATGCAGTTTAGTCCGTAGGAGTGGCAATACGGCGGCCCATATGGTCGCTCGTTGGCATAGTAATTCTGTCGGGGAAAACATTTATTTGCACCCCTTTCCTGATAGCCTTATAACTCTGATTTCCATTGATCAATGTTAGTGCAGCAGGTGTTTTTCAAAAAAAAAAAAAAAAAAATATCCCATATATCCTTCTATGCATTCTTTGTCCAAGCCTATACACACACACACACACACACACATATATATATATATATATATATATATATATATATATATATATATATATATATATATATATATATATATATATATATATATATATATATATATATATATATATATATATATATATATATATATAAGGGTACAACAGAAAGAACAATAGGCCTAGCTGCATGGTGAAAGTGGACCTCAAAAAAGCCTATGATTCTCTGGACTGGACTTTCTTACGGCATGTAATGGAAGAGATGGGCTTCCCTCCGGTGTATGTCAAGTGGATCATGTGTTGTGTGACCTCAGTTTCTTTCTCCATCCTGGTTAATGGTACCCCTCTGAAACCATTCAAAGCTGCGAAGGGTCTTCGACAAGGCGATCCCCTCTCTCCCTACCTATTTGCTATAGGCATGGAATACTTATCAAGACTCATGGGTAATCTGAAGAACAACCAGCAATACAAATTCCACCCCCGTTGCAGCAGAGTGAACCTCACCCACCTCATGTTTGCAGATGATCTCCTTATGTTCTGTGGTGGAGATTTAAAATCAGTCAAAGCCATGATGACTACTTTTGAATCCTTCTCTGCAGCTTCAGGTCTTCAAGCCAATCCTAACAAAAGCAGTGTGTATACAACAGGGATCTTAGAGCACTCCCGCACCAAGATCATCCAGTATCTTCAGATGGAAGTTGGCTCCTTTCCATTCAGATACCTTGGCGTTCCTCTTCATTTAAAGAAGCTCAATGTGTATGATTGTCGTCCTTTGCTTGACAAGATTACAGGTAGAATCCACTGGTGGTCTTCAAAGTTGCTTTCTTATGCAGGGAGAGTTCAACTAGTTCGCAGCGTCATTCGGGGGGTTGAAAACTTTTGGGCCCAAATTTTCTGGGTTAAATGGATCCATAGCTACTACCTCAAAAGTAGAGATATTTACAATGTCGACATCTCTATTCATGCTTCGTGGAGTCTCAAGAAGATCATCAAACAACGGGATGCAGTTGCTCACCTTGGGGGATGGAATGCTCTTCTTAATAAAGGCAGATTCTCAATAGGTAAAGCTTACTATCAGATGATTGCAGAGCTGCCAAATGTGAATTGGAGAAAAATCATGAAAAGAAACTTCGCCTCACCAAGTGCTGTTTTCATAACATGGTTAGCTATTCAAAACAAGCTCGCCACTAAAGACCGCATTAGTAAATGGAAGGTAGATTGCAATCCAGAGTGCGATCTATGCCACCAGGAAGTAGAATCTGTGCACCACCTTTTCTTCGAGTGCAGGAACGCCCATGAGATCAGGAAGCTTGTTTTCAATAGCCTTCACTACCACCATAATGCGGGGAACATCCAAGAGGAAATTGAGCTTATGCAATGGATGAATGGTAAGAAAACTGATCGAGCAAAGACTATTGTGATGATTTGGACTGAGATGATATATGGGATATGGAAACAGAGAAATTTGCTTGTTTTTGATAAAAATTTTTGTACCCCCAACCAAATAGCTAGAGAGATCATTTTTAGGGTATCCTCTAGATGTACAGATAGTATGAGAGATCTTCTTTTGTTGTAGGTAGCTCTGGTTGGGCCTCAGCCTGTTGAGGTGTTTTTGCTTGGCTCCAAGTTAATTTTGGGCCATGTTTTGTTTTTGGACCTCTTGGTATATATATTTATACTTTAACTGCCAAAATATATATATATATATATATATATATATATATATATATATATATATATATATATATATATATATATATATATATATATATATATATATATATATATATATAGGATCAAATGAGAAGGGGTCTCAAAATGAGAAGGGTGAGAAGGAATCTCATCCGTCTAGATCAAATATCAATGGTCTGGATTAGTTACCTCCTTGCACGCGGTTTATTAGCTCCTTGCAACGCGGTTCAGCAATTTTTTTTACCCAGTTTTTTACATTTATAAAGATACTATGTTCTTAGAAAAAGAATACTATGTTATAATAAGAGTTACTATGATTATGTATAGTTACTGTCTTCTCTTAATCTATACAGAACATCGTAACTTTTTAAAATAAACATAGTAACCGTTAATCATAACATAGTATCAGTTTCTAATAACATAGTAACCTTAAATCGTAACATTAAATGGAGAAGAAAATTGACGTGAAAGATGATTTTCACCCGTTAGATTTTCATAAGATCAATGGCTATAAATCCTTCTCATCCTTGTCATTTTGAGACCCCTTCTCAATGGATCCCGCCCCTATATATATATATATATATATATTATATATATATATATATCTATAGATATCATCTTATCATAATTCGATATATACTATATCTCTAATCTATATGTATAGATCGTATTTTGAACTTATGACATTTTACTATAAACAAGGAGGACCACAACACCAC